>JAOWAY010415924.1:0-14471 GCA_028565895.1 Goniobranchus geometricus | reverse complement strand
AATAACGACAAAAATATCACATCATCTAAAAAACCTAAAAAACAACACAAAAAGATTTAAAAAGAACAAAAAACAAAACAAAACAAAAAACAAAAAGCTTCACACTTAGGAATCTAAACATTTCTTCATTTTTTCTTCCCGTTGTGATTTGTTTTGTTTTGTGTCTTTGTTTTGTTTTGGGTTGGGTTGTTTTGTCCACAAAAGTTTGTTCCCATTTAATAAACAAAGTATGAAATTATTTTTCAGATGGATGTTTGTACAAATATTTACAAGATTCGCGAGTATTAGGACAGATGAAACAGCAACAATATTATATAATAACATATAATGGCATGAACAGCATATTAACAATCATATAATAACACATAATGGCATGAACAGCATATTAACAAACATATAATAACACATAATAGCATGAACAGCATTGAAAATGAAAAGCTATCATGGACTACATAAGCCACAACTTTTTTTCTCCGACCATCAATTCTGCGGCTAATAGTCTGGTACAGCTAATGCTAGGATCTTTCATATTTTTTTCGAGTCATTATAAGTCAATCGACTCAAGGGTTAAATGTTCACTCATACAAATTTTTTATTTCTGGAACATAATACTTAATAATAGGATAATAGATGGCACTCTAATGGAGACTTCACACTTACCAGCTTTCTTAAGTCGTTCCTGATCAAACCTGGATTTACATTTACTCAGGGAAGATGAGGCTGAGGTCATGGATAATACTTCTTTGAACGACGAGATTCTCTTTTGTCTCTCCCACTCTGATACAGGAGCAGGAAGTCAATGGATTAATAGTGATGATGGCATTCACTTAAGGTAAATATGTCTCCCTCAACAATACCTTCTACTGCTTATTATTGTTGTCTAAGAACCTTTTGATTCTTTCGAGTGCGGTGGCCTCTAATCCAGTACGACCAGTCCTTTGAAAGAATCAGGGGGTGTTGCTCATAGTAGGGAGCAGCTTGTAGTCCGAAAATTGCGGTAATCATGATTTAGAATTCAATAAAATATAAAATAACTCTTTTCTTTATCCCTTCCCATTCAATCACTAAAGCTCAACATCTTTTTCCTGTTCTTGATCAAATGCATCGCATCCCTAGCTTACTTCATCCTGTTTGGGCACCTCACCCGCAAATGAGTCAATCTAATTTCCTCTTTAGGTATCTTGTCTGAAACAGACTTTAGTGATCATAGTCCTCCACTTATCCCTGTCCTCAGTTGACCTTATAAGGCTGTTGTTGGTAATTCAACTGTTAACTCTAAATAAATTTGATCTGTTTTCTGAATACAGACATTCGAAAAACATGCAGTTTTCAGTAGAATTTCTTAAGGTAAAAATCAAAGCCTGTGACCATTATTGTACATAACAAAAACCTGACTTAGTATGATAAATGTTATTCCACATTCCCTTACAGAATGTCATCATGCAAGGTCTTCTCATGAGCTAAGACACATTTTCCCTCATTTTCACATTTCTAAATTCCATCGGACACAGTTTTAAAAAAAGAAATAATTACAAAAAAATGTATTTAATGCATAATCGTGGTTATATACATCATGGTCTATGATTAAAACTCGTTTTTTGAAAAATTAATTATCTTCAGTATTATAATCACATAGAGATCAATAAAAAATGGTTGAAAGTTGAAAGGAAAAACAACTAAAGTGATCTTGAAATGTAATACATCTGATAACATTGTTAGTTTTTGGTGCATTAATGAACCCCACTAAAATCCCATGATGATAACATTAGCGTGCACATCAAAAGCACTTAAAGCAGTGTGACGTAATTTTACAATGTTTTAAACTGCATTATGTGATGTCGAGTAAAAATGGTGGAGTGCAACTGTTGAGTTAATAAGAGGAAATAATGTAAAGCACAAAAAAATGATCCAACCCGACCTTAAAGACGTGACAGGAGATGTGATGTTCTGGGTCTCACCCTTCATCAGACAACACAAAAAGACAAGCAGACGAAAAGATTACATTAGCATGAATGGTGGAAAAAAACAAACAAAAAACCTACCTTACTTCTCAAGAATAAACTAAGGAAACCACATTTAATCTAATGCTTGATCGTGGTTAGACACATCATGTTCTATGAGCTTTACATAATTAAAAATCGCTTGAAAAAATTTCTATAATAGTTAATAACAGTTAAAAGTTATTAATAATCAATGTAGTTTTTCTTGACGAAAAAGGAAGGGGTTTTTTTTTTTGGTTGTGTTTGTCCTCCACCATTCATGTAAATATAATTGTTTCGCATGCTTGTCTTTTGTGTTGTCTGAAAAAGAGTGAGACCGTAAACATCAAGTCTCCCGTCTAGTCTTTAACAGTTAGTATTTTATTTTCTAGTTTTTGTAGTTTACATTATTTCCTGTGTGAAATTTAGCGAGATGTATTTACATATTATGCCATTTGATATTGAACACTGGCTCAAGTATGCTGATGAGACAGTCCAGTGAGGCAGCTGGACTTACACACACACACACACACACACACACACACACACACACACACAAATGTCCACATACTGCCTTACTCCCCCTCCCTTCCCCATCTCCCTACACTCCCAATCATATGGCGAAGGTGACTACAGTGACAAAATTTATCATCAGCGTCTACATTTTTTGGCATTGCGTGATCTTCCACACATCACGTACAACATAACGAGCACTTCATTTGTAATCACTTCAACAATGCTTTCATTGGCTGCAATCTGATCTCACTGTCATCATCCAAGAAAAATGGGGAAAATTTGCTCCCCTTGTCTCTTAAACGTTTTTCCTTCTTTGATCACAGTATAAGGAGATTTTAGAGTAAATCAACCATCAAATGCGAGATCTGCCTTTGAACGAAACGTCCTGTTGTCAATTACCCTCGAACATGGCGGAAAAGCATAGGCAACATCACCCAAACATGAGCACTGATAATAATGCCATTTTCATTCAAAAGAGCCTATAATGCCCCTGGATGGCAATCATGATAAACAGAGGGGTCCTTCTACATCATAATTCCTTTTTTGAAATTTTGAATGCCTCTTATATCAACCAATATAATTTTTCTCAAAACTTTAGTCACATGGCATGTTTCGTCCAAGTGTAAATAAACTATGAGAAAATGAAAAACAAAGCGATTTCCGAAACGTTTTCATTATAAGCCCTTTCAAATGAAAATGGGAGAATAATACTCAAGTCTGACTGAATCGGTCGGTAATTATTTTATGAAGAAATGCCATCTAAGTCAGTATTGCGACGTTGGGAAAAATGCTTGTTTACCAAAAGTACTTCGTAGTGCAAACATTGAGTATTGAAGTGTAATGAATATCCTGATCAAAGATTTCAATCGTATTCAAAATCAATGAAAAAGAAAAGAATTCAAAGACTTGTACCGGTATTCAGAAATCATACCAACACCCTTATCTGCTGGTTCTTGTATCCTTTAAACAACTTCCATCAAGTGACAAGACACATCAGTCAGCACGAGTAATTTTCATAGTCTTATAGAGCCTGATTCAGACCCAAATTAGCCTTTGCCAACAAAAATCCAACGTGTCCGACCTCTGGGCCCCTTAACCGACCAAAATCTGAATTATCCAACCTCCCCTAGGCCACCCAACCAAAATCCAAATCATCCAGCCTGGCTGGACACCATGCAAATTCATCTCACCTCAACCTGACCTAATGTGGGTGTAGGATGGCTATATACTTGGTTATTTTACGGTACGATACTCAGTGCTGTTGTTGAGACTAAGACTGTAGAAACAGTCTACAATGAACCTACAACCTCTGACAAAATCAAAGATAAAAAAAAAAAAAAAGATAAAGAGAGAGAACAATTTTGTAAAAAGTTTTTTCAAGGCTATAATTGTTCTCTGATATTACCCTTTTTTTAAAACAACAAACAAACAAAAACCACTTCTGGAGTTGAAAAGCAAAAAGGCAGAATGGAGTATTCAATAAATAGAATGCAAAAAGTATGTATGGCTGGGAACATGTCTTCTGTGCTAGAAAAACCATATGAACAGGTTTTAATCCCATTCATTTCTCACATAAGTAACATGACATCATTTATCAACCCTGAACATCAACTGAAAAATGAAATTATTTACTGTACAAGAACTTACTGTAAATGTACTTCACGCATACACAAAATTTGATCCGTCAGTCAACAACATGTATCATAATTTGATTTCCTCACTCAAACATCAACTTTGGTTTTAAAACATAGCCCTCTAGGAATTAAAAAAAAACAACAAAAAACCCAACACGTAATGAAACCATCATCCAGACCTAAGACTTTCACAACACTATGAGCCCGTTAACATAACAGAGAAGCATCAAGACTCCGATGAAGAGGAGGAAGTTACGCAGCAAGGCCTTGAACTCTGTCGGCACAGCGTACTTGACTAGAGTTGAGGTGATAAGATTCACTTCATGAGAGATGACGATGAAGATGAAGGATGTGATGATGACATTGAGAACCGGATACGATGGGATGAGGACAAGGATTCCATGAGTATCCGCTGCCATCCAGATGTGATATTGGCAAATGAACAGCTGGAAAAAATGGCAGAAAGGGGAAGAGGTGGGTAAGTTTGTTTAAGAACTTTGATCACTGTGTGTAGATCACTAGTGGCACAATAATAATTCTCATTGTAAATCAGTAGTGGTTCAATCATAATTCTAACAAGTGGATTTTTTTTTTTCTTTAAATGATCAGGGTAAATATCTGAAAATGATTCACGAAGATGGTAGAAAATAAAGAATACTTCATAAAGCACTGGGAGGTTGGCAGAATAAATGCAGTCCTATGCTTGCTTTTGGTATTTTGGGCCAAATAGAGAGATCATTTGGAGTTAAAAACATTAGTCAGTTTTTGAGAGGTTTCTATAATGTCTGTCAAATACATACAGTCGATGCCACTTAATCGTAACACGGTAGGAGTGACGAAATAGTTGCATTTATCCAACATTGCAATTAACCTCAGCTCTTTTTCTTATTCTTTTTTTTTGTTTGAGGGTTTTTTATTTTGTTCATTGGCTTTTTGCTGTTCTTTTTTTTTTCTTTTTTGTTCTTTTTTTTCCCCTTGTGTTTTTTTTTTCTTTTTCTTTTTTTTTTTTGTGTGGGGGGTGGGTTTGCTTTTGTTTCGCTGCTTTTGTTTTATTTTGATTGTTTTGTTTTCTTTATTATTAAGTTTCATTCATATAAAGACATACAGATCCCACTGTGTCTCTACTTAGGAGTGAGAAGGTTGCTTATTGCTTTGTTCTAATACAATTGTAAACATCAGAAATACTGTATCCTATCAAAGAACTCACATCATTGGTCTGAACTGACGGAATCTGGGATGAAAATCTTTAAGTGGTCTCTCCTCAGAGTTGTGATTATCAGTTGTGCGTTATCATTAACCAGTGACTTTTATATAGAATAATTCTGCTTCTCAGTAAAATTGCGTTTAGATGGAAATTATGATTAGCCGAGTTGCAATTAAGCTGTGTCGCCAGCAGAGAAAAATAAGTGACACGACTTACCTCTAATGAAATCTTTCCAAACCAAGCGAAAAAGGCACTGTAGCGTATTCTCACATAGCCAGGAACATTACGTAAAATGATAAACGATATTATCTGAAAATCATGAGAAATATTTACTTCTTTTAATATAGAGACACAAACAAACCAAATTGGAGTCCAGAAATCCACAAAAATATTGATTCCTATACAGGCTTTTTAAAAGATAAAAGATGGACGTTTTTTTTTTAGTCCATTTTAGTCTGAAGGCACACAGTCTGTTTATTTTTCATCTTTTCTCCTTTTCTATTGCCATGAGGCACCGATGACTCAATGATTAAAGCATCCGGCTTTGGATCAGGTCCTGGTTTTGATTCCAAACCAAAAACGACTGGCGTTTTTACCTTAAGAAAAGAAAATTTACTCTTGTTGCTCACTCAACTCAGGTGTTAAATGAAAACCTAGCAATAGGTTGTTATTGTTGCACTGAAAGTGCTCCACTTTACTGTAAACATCCAGGGGGTACATTTGCTAAAGGACAAAGTATTCTAAAGCAGTCTGGGACTGTCCTCGACTTACCACTTAATCTACCAATCCGCTCAAAACCGCTTGCTGCCTGTATTACAAATCAGCTCAAATGCCGCTCAACGCAATGCACCTCTTTTTGAGTACAATTCTTTTCTTGAAAGTAGAAATACATGATGGTAGGACGTGAGACTGCTTGAACTGCTACAAATGTCCAGATCATAAAATAGAGCTAGATGTCTACATTTATACTCGAACTGCCTGTGCTGTCACGGCATCTTGATGAAGGCATCTTTGATTTCATGCAAAATTTAATATCAGAAGATGGTTCATCTGATGCTAATTCTGATTCACCATTCAAGGAAGTTTCAGGTTCTGATGTTGAATTTTACTAAGAAGCATGATCACTTCCTAATATTAATACTGAAGTTTGATAATCGCTCTCCTGGGGATGACAACTTTGCAGGCTTTGTCATAGATCCAATAGAATGCTTCACGTAGTCTTCCAAGGATCCAAGCCTACGAGGACATTCATTTTCAGCTTCTCTTTTATCTCTGTGCCTTGGTCTATTTTGCTGTCATTCTTTCAGGTTACCACATGACTGCCTGAAAGAATGTGTTGTCTTCTATTATTTCCAGTGTTTATTGTTCATCAAGTCTAAGACTGTCTCCACAAAGAGCCAGAGGAGCTTTTGAAAAAGGCATGCTTGTTTGTATTTGTATAATCATCTGAAATTTTCCAAGGTTTCGCATGCAACCCTCTCTGATTTTGGCAATTTTGCCTATGATTTGTGAGTAAAAAAAAAAACCAAAAAAAAACCCCTCATCAATATCCAAAATGCATTACATGAAATATTATTGGAATATGAGCATCAAATTTTGGAGTAAGTTACAGGATTTCATGAATTTTAAAGTAATGTCAATCACATTCAAGGGCATTCAATGTGCCCTCCCCTTGTAGCGCTGCAAGCATTGATGCTATGATCAAGTTCATGCCAGATTTTATGCAGCATTTCTAATGTGATTGAGTACACTGCTTCATTGGTGCTTTCCTGCAGATCATCCGGAGATTTAAGGATTGGAAGAATATATGCTTTGATTTTGACATCCCCAACACCAAAAGGAAAAAGTTGTAATCAATAAATCTGTTGATATTGGTGACCATGTGCAGAGGACTTTTTTGCAAGAGTTTGTTAGAATAAGTGAGGGTCCCATTCTTCTAGGATAATATCTCCCACAGCCGCTGTTGTGGTATGAATAACCCTTTGAAGCATGTCTAGATAGTGTTGACCACTGACAGTCTGTCATGTTAAGTTAAGGGGTGCCACGTTTTTCTCCAGGCATAGCGGTGGATTTTCACCTTTCGAAATCCTCACATTGTGCTTTTCAAACAAATGAAAATTGACTACTGACAGTCTGTCATGTTAAGTTAAGGGGTGCCACGTTTCCCTCCAGGCATAGCGGTGGATTTTCACCTTTCGAAATCCTCACATTATGTTTTTCAAACAAATGCAAATTTATTTCATCTCTGAATCTATTGATCCAGTGGCAATCGTTTCATTCAAGCCATCTTTCTCCTGAAGAAAGATTTAAATGGGATAGGTCCTGATACAACCATATGCTCAGTTCTCGAGCAGGCTGAAAGGGGTCTAGCACTCCAGCACAGCTGTATTTTGGACAAACAAGCAAGCCACCAGGAAGACAATCAGTGACAACACTATGTGTGGAGGGCACATTGAATGCCTGTAAATGTGATTGACATCACTTTAAAATTTATGAAATCATATGTTTACACATTGTGTTGGCCATAGCTATTTTCAGCCTAGATCAAGCGGGCCTGATAACTTCTCCTTTACTTGATATGTATGCCATTACTAAAGCAGTTAAAAGTTCTCAAAGTAAAGGAAAAAGGGAGATAATACTTTATTATCAGCATAACCTGCAGCTGTGATGTTTGATGGACCATTCTTCCTCTCAAAAAAAAAAATAACCCACAAATCTTTCTCATTCTGGGACACTGTCAATTCTGTTTTCATTGGGCCAGTGATTGCTATAAGCTTTGTCTGTGTGCTGACTAATCTGAGCTTTTAAAGCAAATTTTTTTTTTTTTTTTTTAATAGTCCCGTTCTCACTACTTTTCATTGGTCATTGTTAAATCTTTTGACTCATTTTCTTGAAACTATTAAAACTTAAAAAGTTAAGCTCTACACAATTGTCTAACAATGACAATGCCCTTTTGGTTCAGCCCCTTGAACTCTAAGTGAGGAATCATTTAGAAACTCAGCATGGGCAGGGTTGTCTTTTTTTATATATGGTCATGACCATCTTAAGTCTTATACTAATTGATATTCTCTTGTTTTTTTTTTTTTTGATCATCGGAATAATAAAGATAATACTTTCTTCATTCCTCTTGGGAAATTTGTTTAGAGACATAAAAATGTTTAGAGATAGTATTGTGCACAAAAAAAGGCATTCTCAAGAATATAAAAATACATGACATAAGAACATTAACACTAACAGAGTGATAATAGGGAACAATTTATTGCTGAGAAACTGAAAGCTTTTGTTTCCCTTTTTTGTTTGTTTTTTTTTTTTCATTTTTAACTTTTGTCAAATGTACCTCCCAGATTATCTAAGGAAAAATTCTCCACAAGGTATTATTACTTGACTTGGTTATTATTTCTGAAGAATGAATACTGGACGCCTTGAGTTCCCCCTTTGTTAAAGACATATCCAACCACCCAGTCAGATTATGAGACCTTAACCCACTGTACTTCTATAAAATATTTTCATTTTCAGTATCCCCTCAAAAATATAAACTTTCTTGCTTTTTATATATATTTTGAAATTTAAAAAATTGTTTGTTCTCTCCACCCAGAAATATCCAAGCTGGTACATATATAAACGAATTTAAAATAAACATGAACATTAATTTTTTTCCAGCTGTTCATTCTACCTTCAGTAAAATGAAAACCAAAATTAATTAGAGTTTACCATGACGGTTATTTTAAGAGAATTTGAATGGCAAATTGTATTCATTACTATCTCTAAGTTACTCCAAGTGAAATTTAGTAGAGGCATGAATTCACGAAACTAATAATACCATTCCTTTTTTCCTCATTGGATGAAAAGTTGAAGGCTTCCACGTCCAAGTGTATTTGTATTAAGATTAATGTAAAACAAATCTTTTTCGTGAACCTTAGTGTCAGCTAAAATTTGAATAAAAGAATTGGAAGGAAGAAGTTCAACTTAACTTCATCTCAATGTATTTCTTTCTGGAATTTTATTCTTTATTATTCCATGTGTAGTATTTAAAATCATTTACATGTATTGCTTTGCTTCATGCCAGTGCTTAATAAAGAAAATCACAAAAGAACCTTGATCTGTTTGGACTTCAAACTTTTACAATCATTTGAAGAAACATATTATTTGAAGGTTGTGTGTGTGCTTGTTGTTACTGTTAGGGGAGATGACCAAGATAACTGAGGTAATATGTGGTCAATTCTTATTTTCAGTCATATACTTACTTCTCCGGCTTTCTTTTTCTTTCATTAACATCTTTTTTCCATGATCGGCTCTCAAGGCCAGAGCTTATCCCAGTTGATGTAGCATGAAGTGACTGACAGGTTTTATCCTTCACTATCTGGATAGGATACGATAGTCTATAACAGACTACATTTGTACTTTTCTAGTCAGGGTTATATTATATCCATTTTTACCTGGGTTGAGGGAAGCAACAAGGATAAATTTTCTTGCTTAAGGAGGTAAAAAAAACATTGTAATGGGAACTTTGTTTCTCTAATCATAAACAGATCTTTTCAAAGTAAAAATGACAAAAAACAAAATTTGTACAACAAAACAACAAAAAAAAGTCAACACATTTCAGGGATGGCAAATCCATTTTTAATGCTACGAGAATACGGACCATGATGTCAAAATTACATTTTGACTGTCAAAAGACTAATTCATTGACAATCTAACAGAACACCGATATGTCATTTTGACACAACCAATCTCTATTTCCATGATCTAGAGTCTAATGCAAGACTACCAGTACTGCAAAACAAGAATCATCAGTAATTGTTTATTCTTCAAAGCAACAGCTTGAAGGCAATGCAATCTACTTTTTGAGTAATCTAAGTCAAAATAGTCAAGTTCAGCAAAATGTAAAGAACACCCGATATGGGAATGATGACTGGTGTATATGTGGGTAGGGGAGATGATAATAATACAATTACAATACTTGGGAAGGGAATGGAGCAAGTTGACGGAAAAATTGATTAAATTAAATAAAAACAAACCTGGTGAATTACTTGGTGTAATATATAAATTAAAGATTTTGTGCCCAAAGACAAAAATGACAGGTAGATAAATTTCATTAAAATATGAATTTGGGGATGAGCAATGTTTTTGTTTTTTTTAATGCATCACATCCAAAAACCTGGATGCATTTCACTTTCTTTCCGTGTCTTTTCTATCTGCTTGTAGTAGTATTATGGTTGTGCTGAGGGATGGAGGCTTATGTCTGAATTGTTTTTTGTCATCATATGACCAAATGTCAATAACTTTTTTTTTAACTTCTCATATTGCTTATTCTACACCTACACCATAAATAGTTGTAGTATTCTTGTTGGTCTTTTACAACCATGATGGCCTACATAAATTTGATATTGAAAAAATACTCTTTGTGAGAAAACTTTAGTGCCTATGTCCAACTGATTAAGGCATTCACCTGCATGTCAAGATGTTAAGTGGTCCAATCTCAGGTCTGGCTGTTGCTAGTTTTTAGAAGGGTCTCAAATTGGCATCTTTGCCCAAGAAATTAGGATGCATACCATCAACAAGGTGTTCAGTTTCCTGCCATGGAAACCATCTGTCAGCACAAGCTCTATGAGCTATTACTATTATAGTTATAGGCTTGCAGAAAAAAAAAAATTACTTTCACTTTCAGTCAGAGAAGTAGTAATGGCAAAGCATGCAGATATATCTTGTTACAAATGAACTTGGTATTCATACAAGTCTATATGTTAAGTTTAGTATTTGGTGTTCCAGGGCTCTTCTCAAAAGTGAGGTCAAGAGCAAAAAAAAAAAAAAGTTGCCAAAGAGAAAAAAAAGCATTCAAAACAACAATAATACATGCACATATGTAATAAGGAAAGGTAACTCAATAGATGGCTGGCTCACAGAGAAAAAAACATAAACAATGGCCACCAAGCTCAAACTGTGCTCTGCCATAACCACTAACATATAGGGAAAAATCAATGT
Source organism: Goniobranchus geometricus (assembly GCA_028565895.1). Lineage (NCBI taxonomy): Eukaryota > Metazoa > Mollusca > Gastropoda > Nudibranchia > Chromodorididae > Goniobranchus > Goniobranchus geometricus. The sequence continues at coordinate 3,156 of JAOWAY010415924.1, read as the reverse complement.
TCCAAGGAACTGAGGAAATACATCCCACGGCTCAAATTATACAGATTACAAAATTATGAATCATTTTATGATTATTATTTTAAGGACATGCAGTGTCCTTAGACTGAAGTCTTAAATGCCTTGAGTACATGTGTAAATGTATATATAGTTTTGGTTTCAACGATTGAAATCAACATGCCTGGACTTCTTACACAAGTGCCTCTTCCCATGAGAAAAGACACAGCTTTCGAAGTTTTGTAAACCATCCCCCACATACAGATCTGGATCTATATGCAAAGTTATCGCACACAGAAAAAGTGATGGAGTTGTGTGAGGCTCAAATTTGATTTTTTTAATGGTCTTTTTATAACTTTCAGAGTGAATGAGTACCTGGTCAATAGGCAGTTGACCCTTGTCCAAAAAATATATTTGCACCTGACAGTCAGCAAGTTGTGTCCTCTAAGTTCTCAGTTATGGGTGACAAGGGGATAAAAATGTCATTGTGAAGTGCTGTGAGCATTTCTTAATGTTATACTTTTGAAAGAGCGTTTTGTAAATGCCATCTTTATTATTTTTTTTTATTTTTTTTTTTAAAGCTTCATAAGCAAAATCATACTATATGGAATGAGATGCCTCATATAAAATTGGAATCACTAAAAGGAAAACAAAAAATAAATAAAAGAGGTCACAGAGCAAGTGGGCATGAAATCAATCACACATACATTGAAAGACAGTAAATCATAGTTTAGACATGTCATAGGAATGGCTGACCACATCAGAAAGCCTAGAAGTAGAAGGCTTCCAGTGAGATGGATTCAACAGAGGAGGAAGACCAAGAAAAAGGGGGATCTACGCCATCAAGGAGATCCCCAAAGATCAATATGGAAACCCAAAAGAATTCCTGCTTCTTAGAACATTTCTGAATACCCTCAATACCTCACCAAAACAAAATTATAGCACATCTCTATGATTTTAAAACTTGAAGTTATCCAAGTACTTCAAATTCCATCCACATGCAGAAAATGTTGGAACAACATTGTTTATTATCGGAAGATGACAATATGGTACATGTACATAGGCGTCTTAGAGTATTTTCAATGAATGGAAATCCTGAAGTTTGATAACAAATGGCAATAGAATTCAACAAAGTGTTTGTTTGTTTCGTTAGGGCTCTTTTATCTGTTCGGTCATCTCAACACCTGTGGAAAAAGTAGGACAGCAGGCTTGCTTACAACTAAGACAGAGAAAAGAAGTAAGTGGCAGAAAAAGGTTTAACCCCTACATTGCCACCCATTTCAGACACCAGTGCATGCCCTTTTGAAATCGTTTTTAGAGGACACCTAAGAAAATGTGATAAAGGAAAAAAACATTATCTTCTAAACAACTCAAAATAACTTCCTAAAACTTTCAGGATGGTCCCATAAGGGATTGATCTACACTTTGATGCTTCTTGATATACAAATGAGGTCAAATATTCCCCAGCCAACTCAGGTCTTTCATTGGCACGGGCTTTCTCCCTTGATATCTCACAGTCTGAGTCTGAAACTAGTCGATCAAGATCTAGAAATAGAACAGACTGATCACAATTTTCTGACATAAATTGTCACCACCTTCACCCTCCAAGAGAATCTGATTTGTGACAACTGATAATATCATTGTGATTTGAATCCATGTCGTAACTAAGGTCAACAGTAGGCCCCTACAAAAACAGCCTAGAACTACATGAAACTGTCGAGCATCTGCTCTCAAAAAAATTCAGGCAAAAGCAAAAGTACATTACAAAATGGCTGGTCCAGCAGCTCAGTTGGTAGAGCGGCTGACTGCCATGCAAGGTGGCCCAAGTTCAAACCCAGCCGCTGGACAGTGGGTTTTTTTCAGGGCTCCCTGTTCACCCAGCTGTATAAATGGGAAGCTAGGTCTTTCTAGACTTGGCGGAAGTAAAGATGGTGTGGAAAGCAATGGCAAACTACGACATTATGCCGTATGCCTAGTATAATTAGGACTCTACCCCTAATTCCCCTATACTCAATCATCGGTGCGGGACTAACCTTACTTTTAATTTACATAACGAAATAAAGGAAATTACTCCTGATAATTATAGGTCTTGTATTTTTCTGCCTTCCCTTTGTGTTTAAGTTCCATATCGTTTTCAACTCAAGTCGAACGTCGCAATATGATGCAGACCAGAAGTTTTGACTTTTGTCGAATGGAGCAATGTAAGGGTTAAAGAAAAGACAAAGTTTTACGCCACTAATAGAGAGCTTCAAAATGATATTTATCGTGATGAATAATTGTTGTTATAAAATTATGAATGCTTTTTAAATACTGGTAGACATGCATCAGATTATGGCATCCTAACATAGGGTATTCAAAGGTCTCTAACCTGTTTTAACCTTATAATGATGTGACATGATATACATAGTAAAATTGCTAACCAGGAAAAGTAAAAATTAGGATAATAATATTAGTAATAATAATATAAGGAAACTACATGGAGAGATGATTTACAAGCAAAAAAAAATTACAGTGGACTCTCCTTGTAGCAAAGTCGGTTGTAGAGACCCTCAGATTAAGCCATCTTTTTCAATGGAATGGCCACCAATGTCACACAAACTCGGTAAAAATCAAAAAGTTGTATAATCTTCACTACGTCTGTCATGATGGTTGTAGTGAAGTGTATTCTTTTCCCCAGCTTTTGATGTTTATAATAAAAAGACAAAGGATATAATGATTTTTTTTCCTTATCATTGTTAACATTACAAAGGTTTAAAAATGAGCCCAATGATGGACAACGTCCAAGCACATGGTACTGACTGCTGACTGGTGTCCCTATTGTATGTAGACCTATCAATGTACATGTTTAATTATCATGTCCACTTGGTTTTGCCTGTAGGCTCAACCTTACACTACCAAGCCTACCCTAAAGTCAACAGCACACGGCTAGGCTAGGCCCTATTCATTTCACAGCATGCATGAGAGTCCACTCAATTGTATCAATATTTAGCCATGCATACGCACATGGATTAGGACCCTATAACAATGCGCGCATAGACTAGTCACAGTAAAGTTAAAGGGATTATTTCCCTTGGTTGTAGTATTTCTGATTTAGCTCTTTTTTCTGATCCCCCAATGACATCACTAGCATAGTTGACTGTATCATCATTCCCGGGGGGGGGG
>JAOWAY010415814.1:0-14474 GCA_028565895.1 Goniobranchus geometricus | reverse complement strand
TCTCTGTCTGCCCCTGCTTCTTTTCCCCTCAATTTTTCCAGTCAGGGCTAGATGTTCAAGTTCCTTATGTCGATTTAAAGTATTTACTCAAAAATTATTATGAAAATTGAAAAAAGGCAAAAATGAAACTTTTTGGCAATGTGAGGAGATAAAACGGACAAGAAAAATTACAAGCATCTGAATTCATTAAAAGGAATATAGCTTCAGGTCTTAATAAAAATCTCAATTGGACATCCTAGAAACACTGAAGATGAAATGATGAGGACACTGACGCTGAACAATGTGCCCGAAGGCACAAGCCAGAAGAGATTATGACTTTGCAAGAATGAGATAGATTTATGATTTCTCAACGAATGCCTTCTTTGTGAATTAGTGAATCATGGTAAAGCCACCAATAAGTTGCTGTCTTATCTCTTGAAAAAGTTTGCCAAAGCTAATAAGATGGACAAAACTCGAAGCCAAGATACATAAAAACCCAACAAAATACAACAACAAAAAGAGATAAATATTCACCTCTGATGGAAGCATAATACAAACTTCCCTCCACCAGATTCAAGTTACTCAGTTTGATTTGATTGATCAATCCAACATCATAAAATTTCAGCACATCTTCTCCATATTCAATAGAACCTGTAAAACATTTCAAGTGGGTCTATGCATTAGAAGGTCATGGGGACAACCTTGCTTCATATCATCTTCAGTTCAATGCAATTTAACACGCCTTATATGAAGCCATAAATATTTAAGCAAGCACAAGGAAGGCTATATAAAAAATGGTTTTAAAAACAAAACAAAACTTTATAAGGTGTATTTTTTCTCTTTTCCCAGATAAAGAATCAAAACAAGTCAAAATAGTTAAATGTACAGATATCGAGCTTTGTGCATAGGAACGGGCATTTTCTAAGATTTATTTCATATACATTTCATTCACATGAGATCATTCATCATTTATTTATGACATCATTAGTGAATGATGGTGTCCTATCTAAGAGCTGATGCTTAATTAGTGACAAAAGTGAACACAGTAGTCAAAACAAAACATCTTAGATGGCACGTGAACAAGAAAAAGCAATTGTATAAGACATGCACAGACTAATTGTAAATCAGTAATTATCCTCTGAATATGATATTGGAGGGACTTTGGGAGAAGACCGCCCTCAGAAAATGGCATTTGAACTTAACTGAGACAGGCCATGTTACTGGTTTAGGATATCAGTTGTGTAATAATGGCTTTTGAAGGTGAATTTAGAAAATCCTTAAGAAAGGCAAGCAGCGAAGCAGGCTCAATACACCAGTCAGAGACATTAATCATCTACAAGAAAAGATTCACGAAGCTGTAGACTCTGTAACCATGGAGATGCTTAGAAAGATTTTGCATAAGCTGCGAGAGATACTAGAACTTTTATGTGAAAATGGAGGTGTTCACATTCAGGTCTGAAGTGAATAACATTGTGAACGCACAGACCCAAAATCAGTGTAACAAATCTTAAATAAATTCCTGATAAAATGCAAAAAATCATATTGTTCGAATACAAAAATAATCTTAGCTATTCAAACTATGTATTGGGCAAGGAACAAAAAATATTCTGCGTTTATATTATATAAATGTATTGTCAATTAAACTGTCTGATCATCTTGCATGCAAATTTTTGGGTTTTATACTTAAATATAAAGTTATTATTGCAGAAAGCAATAAAAAAAAAGTTTTTAAAAATATAGACCACATTTTCAAAAACAAATTGGACCATAAGTAGCAAGAAAAAATTTTGCAATATCTAAACACAATTTGAAAGAAAAATACTTACCCAAAGCAAGCTGATATTTCATGATGGCACTATCATGAGAAGCATAAGACTCTGCTTCTACATCAGAAAACTGATCCCATTGAACTGTTATTTCATTGGTATATGGCTAAAGGTAGAGAACAAAGGAAACAATAGTGAGTCAGTATGTACCTTTTCATGATTGTAGATTCAAAGGTAGCTTTTCTAAGTTGTATGAGAGAGTGGAGTAGGTCTGTCTAGCTCACTACACTTAAAAAGATCACTTATTGACATTTTGACCTACCTTTACATTCTTTCCTTGCAAGTTTATGTCCAATAAGACCAAATTACCAGTCAAGAGAAATCAACGGCTAAACTTTGAATAACTTGGTAACTGGCGATTAATCCCAAGCAATTATGAAGTTGTTTTTTTTTGTCTTGGGTAGGGTTTTTCTTTTTCAAAATCTAGATATTGGGAATCTATTTCTATTCTCTAAAATCTTGACAGCTGTAAGGGTTTAAGTTAAGATAAGATAAGATATACTTTATCTATCCTTCAAAGGAAATTACATATGCCTTCTACTATTCTGTACATGCAACAACGTTCAAAATATTATATGAAAAAGCAGAGGACACACACACTCAAACACACATATATATATATAAACTAATTAACTAATTAATCAAGGCAATGCTCCAATTTAAGGTTCTGTAAAGGCCCACATGGATAAAGAAATCATTTTAGTCTGCATTTCTGCTCATCCTGTGACATATTTTGTATTTCACAATAACTCCCTTTGCTTATAGCTATACACTTAATAGCACCTGAGTCAAGTGGGGAAACTTGAAGTGAAAAAAATCCTCACCCAAGGACATACACAAGACAGATTTGAACCCCAGTCAGGTTGCTCTTATGACTATGGTTCATGACACTGCCCATTCAACAACTCATAATTTTCCATCCATTCTACACTTGTAAAAAAATTGTAGAGGACACAGTAGCAGACTTAACACTACACTACCAGGAATCAAAGGTAGTGTTGCTAGAAGAATGCTGTTCCAGTTGCCCGATTTTATGAGAAAAACAAAATGATGCCTTTGTGAAAAGAGTAAATCCTTACGGATATCAGTAACATAAAATGTAGCTCAATTCAATATACTTCACAAATTACAATCTGCGCCACGCAACAGGCAAAGAAGAATGATTTTTACCAAATACATGCTGTTTCTCAAGTTTGCAATTTGAATTCTTCCAGCGGTTGGTGCCTGATCGTCAACTGTGATTCCATCACTACATTCACCAACTTCAGGCAAATCTTCAATCCATTTCTCATGAACAATCTGTGTTGGAAGGGCATGAACACATACAGCATAGCGGCGACCATACGTCAAGAGTGATCCAGATGAGAAATAGATATTGGCATATTCATGGGCTGAAAAAGGATAAACGAAGTGAGAAAGTGTTACAAAATCTTGATTTTTTAAAGACAAAAGGACTGTAAAAAAATGTTTACAATATAAAGACTTCATTCTTGGCTGTTATTAAGGTCATATTACGAATCAAACATTTCAACATGTTCTTTTACATATTATGAAGACAAATTGCACTTCATCAGTTCCAAACAAAAACACACAATGCCCCACGCATTTATAAAGTGCACATGAAAAAAAGATACACACTTCAACATGTTCCTGAATTTTGCAACAAAACACTGTTCTTGAATATAGGGGAAAAGTTAACTGTAGACAAATTCTCTGTAAAGTGAAAGAAAATTTCACCCTTTTCAAAAGGGCTGGAAAACATAAATTTATATGACTACAAACAATCTCCTCTTTTATAAGTATTTTTACAAAATAAGAATGGTCTGAAACTGAGTATTTCCTTTAAAAGCATACTGACTTGTCTCTCCACAATAGATGGCATTGGCATGATTACAGGGATCATTTAGGCTCAAATGGTTGCTGCCTTCTCTATGGGTACTGGTCCATGATCCAGTCAGTCTAACAACAGCATAGGTATAGTTCCTGTGACGAAGTTTTGGCCAGACAGCTGAGAGAATGTTGGTGTAAGGAGTATAGTCTGCATCTGGGGTTGGCCACACAGCATTCATATCCAAAACCACAGAATCTCCAACATAATCGAGGGATCCAGCTGGGACAGAAGAGAACAAACCCTGGAATCATTGTCAGGCTTGTGAACCATAGTGTATTTCAAATAATCGAAATACCCATTCTACAACATTTTCCCCATATTCCAACAAGGAATGTGAGACCAAGAAAAGCTAATCAGAATCACTCCTAAAATCAGTGTGTGCAATTGTTTTTTTTTTGTTTTTTTCAGTAAGCAATTTCTCATACACCCTTCGAGGTCATGTCAGATATTGAGACTACATTAAGACTATTAACCAGGATGAAAATTCTTATATTTAGGCAAATAATTCACCATGAATTTTGTGCACACATATACATTTTTCTTATGTGTTTGTGAAGAGCTACTGCAGTATTATAGTTGAGACTTGTGTGAATATTTGGAAAATCCTTAAAGTCTGTCATTGAAATGAAAAGAGCATTTTCCTATACTTCATTTTGTTCTTTTTTTCTAAGTTTTCTTATTTTCCATTCATTTGAGTCTAAAAATCAATTTGGAAAATTAAATATTAGTGATAATATGAGATCCCTCTATTAAATGGCTTTTGAAAATAGAAAGAAAAAAGTCCAGGTAATACTTCTTTTTTCCACCCTTAAGAAAAACAGTTCTCAGTTTAAAAATAGAATAATCTTTATGTGACAATAAACCAGAGGAAGATAAAAAGAAATATGTGCCACCTTGTTGTCCAACAGCATCAATGACCACATTTGGTACAATCAAAAGAGGATCATATGCTGTACAGTTCAGAATCTCTGTGTAGATTGTGGTAGACATGCCGACCTGGGAATTTGATAGAAAAGATTAACATTTTGGATTTTTGTTTGTTTGTTGTTTTTTTTTAGGTTTTTGCTTGTTTTTTCATTGCAAATGGTAAATTTAAAGAAAAGTTAATGTTCATAACTTTTCTTTAAAATATTAGAAGTGAGCCAATATGAAATACAAGAGATAAGAAGTAACATTAAGCTATGGACGCTACCAAAACACTGCATTAGGAAAATTTGAGTCAACTGAATTTAGAGTAAGGGGCATTATTGAGAAATGAAATTCAATAAGCAATTTTTGATGCAGTCCATCAATTCCAAATATCTTTGCTGGCCACAAACTGCTTTGGCAAAAAGTTTTGCTATTTGGACACAAGCTTCCAGTACACATAAAATAATGAAACACCTCTCCTAAAACAAAACAAAAATAACAATCCAAGACAACAACAGAAAAACAAAACACACAATACTGCAATTCAGGTTAGGATATAAAAACTATATTTTAACTTAACTAAAGGAAGTTAATGTAAATGAGGAACAGAGAAAAAGCAGAGACTTAATTAAACAAAATCTCTAAGAGAAAATCTTTAGCAAATCTATGTACTGTAAACTGAAAACATAAAATAATGATTTCATTACAATACTTACATAATTATATCCTTTGAGTGCAAATGTTCGGCACACACTGAAATCCAGTCCAGGGTTGAAAGTGAGGGTAATACGACTCTGCAAGGATATATGATTGATATAATTTTGATACAAGAAGCTCCAATATGCTTATCACAATACTGAATACTTTATGAATATCAACATGGTATAATGATAGAAGTATCTAAAAAAGAAAATTGGTTCCTGAGAAGCAAAATAAAATTGGTATAACAATTCACTTACAAAAGTACTGTTGACAGAGCTAACAGCAACATTTTTCCAGTCTTGAAGTAGTTTTGAGTCAAGAGTGTTATCCGTCAAGGCATACTGGTACCCAGCAATAGCACTCAGAGCTTGTGACCGTTCAGCAATATCTGGATCCATGAACTTTTCAAAATCAATGATTAACTGTAAAAGCAATAGACATATCAAAACAGTATCACTGATTTTGTCAGATCATCTGATTTGTCTGATGAAATATAGCAGAGAAAAAAAATTATGAGGGGAAGATTTATTCTATAAAAGATATGTCACAATAAGATTTTCAGCAAACTTATTTGGAGCAATGTATTAGACCAGGTAACCATTTGCACATTCTTTAACTGCGTCAAAAAAGCTAAATACAATACAGAAGGATAGAAATATTTCAATCAGTACCAAGATATCACCACAGTCACCTCTTTTTTTTCTTTATACCGAGCTGTGAACCATGACCCATAAAGGTAGAAGTAGAGAGGAGAGAACAAGCAACAAAGAAGAAAAGCTCCTGGAAACTATTCAGTGTCTCTTGCAAAGACAGTGTCATAACTAGGTGGATGTGCTCAATAGCACAGGCTTTGTAGGGGTTGTGAGGAGACTAGGCCTTGATGTCACCATACATCAAAATGACAATGTGAAAATATTAGTAATGTAGATATATGAATAAATGTACTTGGGTAAACACACTCACTGCTTAGTGCTGCAGAAAAAATGAGATGGGAAGATGCTGAATTTTAAGAAAAAAAAAGAAGGAAAAAAACCCACTGTTCCAGAAGAGTAATCAGCCGAGATTGATCCTGCGAGAGGTGGATTGGGAGTTATGATCACACCATTCGAGTAGGTAGTGTAGGTGCAAGCTCTCCCAACACAGAACCTGACTCCTGATCGATATCTAGTTTAAAAAAAGAGTGTAATGATTTGAACATCAATTGAAAAGCATTTAATTAATGTTCTTAATTGTACATAATACAAATAACTTCAATTCTCTGTTGTGATATGCATCTACAATATGAAAACATTTTGTAATGATAGTAGTTTCTTTTTTAAAAAATCTTTAAGGCACTACTGAAGAGCAATGACGGTTGGTGATTTTTCATTTTCTTAAGTTTACATAGGTTTAATATACAGGAGTATACGTGAATGGAATAAGATTTTAGAGAATTGATTTCTTCTAAAGTCAGACAATAAAAGAGCTAAAATCAATTACGATATTTTAAAAAAGCTTATGAAATATTTTGACCCTGTTTTTTCATTTTCTGACATCTTTATCAGAATGCTAACAAAAGAGCCAAGAGCACAGAGATTGGTCAGCTTATGAAAGATGAAAAAAAAGAAATAAGAAAAAAACAACATCTCTCACGTTTCTCCAGGTATAAGATATATTCCGGTAGCTGTCACAACTTCTTGGCGGGAAATTGCATGCCAGGCACGTGTTTGTTCCCAAGACGCTAAAAGGAAATTGAAGAAATATTGATTTACAAATGACCTATAAAACAGAGAGCTTTCTCTTTTTCCTGAGTTATTTATCTTCATGTACATGTGTAAGAGGTGAAATTGTTCCAAGTTGATCACAAAAGGAAAGAAAAAAACTACAATAAACAATTTTGAGGTTAAAATGAATTTGTAGTAAAATGCATTGAATCAACAGAAAAAGAGAAGGGGTAAGAAAAATAAGATTTCACAAATGACATTTGTTCTAAAATGCTTTCTTTTTTACCTACAATCAAACATGATGATATCTCCATTTCATTTCAAATTTACATGCTAATTACTTTCTTGACAGAAATGATATCCACTAAAGCAATCCTTTTCACAACTCACATGAAGTTCTGTTATATATTTCCATATTCCATCTGATATCAGGCCACTTTTGTTTATTTGTCGTCGTCATACTCCAAGATGCTGAGTACATATTTGTCATTGGTTGATAAGTCAAGTCACTTGGACAACTGACTGATAGTTCCTAAAAGATTTAGGATAGAGAAATGATAAAGGATGAAAAACTGGAATAAAAAATATTCCCCTGCCAGCAACCACAAAGGAAGTCTTAGATATACATCATTGATTTAGATCAGTTTCACAGGCATTGAAGTGAAAACGTTTTTTGTCTGAAAAGATGTTTATAAATGTATACAGAACTACACTCAGCAGCAAATTAAAGCAGCTAGTTGTTGAAATGAATTTTACAATGATCCTGATTAATTATTTCAAAATGGTATCAACCATTTACAGCCATAGAATTTGTTTGTGAATCTAAAAAAGAGTTAAAATCCAACACCTAATCTTTTCAGACATCAAACATGTAGTCTACATTCAGTGTGCACCATAAAAAAGGTATTCATGTTTATGAGTGAATTCATATTCTATCCTTGCAGAATGGTTCATCTACACGAAGAGCAACGCTTTGCTTTGGTCAGAACCACTGCCAATGTCTTTGAAAAATCAGCGACTACAGTATGCCAAAGATTAAAGCTATCTGGCCTTAGCTCTTGGCATCCACCAATAAATTGCTGTTGCAAAAAGCCACATGAACACTTATATTGTTTGGGCAGTGGCCCACAATTACTGGTATCAACCAAAACGAGATGAAGTCTGTTTTCCGATAATGAAGATTCAAACTTTCAGATGTTGATGGGCATCATAGAACTTGGCACAGGGATAGTGAAATGTTTGTTGCCAAATGCATACAAAAGGTCCAAGGCTACAGAGGTGGATCTGTAATGGTGTGGGCAGGGATAAGCACTTATTACAGGACAGAACTTATTTCCATCAACACCATATTGGCAATACAGGTTGTATCTTTTTTCCAAGCTCACCCTGAGATTCAAGTCTTTCAACAGGACAATGCCAGGCTCATATAGCAAGAGAGGATCAATACAGATTTCTTAGAGTGACAACCTCCAAAGTCATGGCCTGCCTTGTCACTAGATTTGTCTCCTATTGAGCATTTCTGGGATGAGTTAGGACGATATGCCAACAAGAGACACCCTCAAACTATGAGGGAACTTCAGACAACTTTCTGCAAGAATGTGTGGCAAGTCCTCTCCAGTGCATTGCAAAGCTAACAAGATTAATGCATCACCAAGTGCAAGCATGCAGAGAAGAGGCTGGGGGGTCACAGAAAATATTGAAATGAGTATTGTTGTGCAATTTGTTTATGAATTGTCATTTACACAATAAACATTGTATTTTACTTTATTGATGTTAAGTCTATCATAGTTCAGTTAATACATATCACCTGTAAATTGACTCATTTTGTGTTTGTCAATATGATGACAATAATATTTTTCAAAAAGATCCACTTCACCAAATTATTGAATCAAAAAAAGAATGATGCAAGATACTGATATGGCTGTGTTGTGTAAGTATGTGTATTTCATGGGGTCCCCATTTTTCACACTGTTATCTAAAATTTGCTTATTTGTAAATGGGCTAAGGCAGTACAACTCTCTTGGCACATCTTGTTTGAAATCCTGTTGGCTTTCCAACAGTATGCAGGGCATTCAGATTGAGTAAAGCATGATTAACCTAAACGTTTACTACAAGTCGTTTTGATTTGCAAACTAAGTTTAGTTCCTAATGTCAGTATAGTATACTTCTGTATTTTCTTCTCTCTTTTTTCTTTCTTCCGTTTGACTTTCACTTTCAAAAATATAACTGTTCTTACTCCATGCGACATCAATTCTAGATGAATTTTATGGAAAAAGTCGAGAATAAAATGTATAAGGACATAAATTTTAAAAATGTAAATTTCAACATTTGATGTAAAATAAGCTTTCTTTACAGCATTAAGTTGTGAAAAAGCATGACATTTAGACTTTATGTTAGCAATCTAAGGTATTGATAATAAAGTTATGGTACTCAACTTATTTTGAATTGTACATAAAGTAGGTTACACTGAAGTATTTGGCAGTGAACATGAAAAATCAATGAAATAATATGGAGAACTATTTAATTAGAACTCACATTTGCTTGATGTTGAGCATTAAAACCCCCTGGTTTATCTGAAAGAGAGGAAGAAATCAATCTGTGTTATCGTAATCATTGTAATATGGGGATGGAGTCTACCAATTTTTCTTTTCTCTGTGTTCAGGCTGAATGATACAGTGCATCTAAGCTAAATGTAATGAATAAGCAGCCTGAGGTAACATTTCAAACAAATATTAAAAAAGCAACAATGAAAACAAATGAACTACAACATTGACAAAATGTTGAAAAATTCAAACACAAAATCTTGTTGATAATGGCCAATTCCTTCATGCTCTGTGGCAACAGGATTTATAAAGATGTAGACTGAAATGTAAGGAGCCAATTTGGAAAGGCTATGTTAACAATATCAGATCTCGGCCAGGTGTGGAAGTGTGTGAACATCCGTTTTGCCACAAAGATGAAGCTCTTTAAATCTCTAGTGCTCTTCATGCTCCTCTATGGTTGTGAAAGTTGTACTCTGATGGCAGATCTGGAGAAACGAACCAAGTATTTGATAACAAACGCTAAGGTAGACTGCTCCAGATCTCTTGTTTCAAATACATAACCAAGGCAAACGTCTATGAAAAATCACCACTTTTGCTGGATCCCGGAACTGCTCCTAGTAGATGTGAAGGCAATGAAGTTGGCCTGGTTTGGCCATTCAATTTGCTGTGAATTGTTGACAGAGGCAATCCTTCATGGCACCATTGAAGGAGGCAGACAAATAGGATGCCAACGGAAGAGCTGGATAGGTGATGCAAAGAACTGGATGGAGCAGCCTCGACATGCCACATCCCAAGCCACTGACAGACCCAAGTGGAGGAAACTATCCCTTTTGTCCCATCCCCAACACCCGCCCCTTAACTACATGGTCAAATGGCTGCAGGACTGAGTCATCGAGTGAGTTAGCCTCAATGATTTGTGGATATATAAAAGGCTCTGTTTTTGTGTAAAGCTGGATCTCATGTTTCAGCCTTGAAGCTGTTTCTTGACAGTTTTCTACACCTGTGTCTGAAATGGGTGAAAAGATGTGCATAGTAGACATTAAGGGCTCATAGCCACTAGAAAAAAGTAAGTTAAGTACAAATCTATTTTTCAAATTGTCTGTGTGCGTTCTATGAGTCAGGTATGTAATATCAAGGTACCCCAGCCCAATTTCTCTCAGATGCAAATGAGTACCAAGACATAGGGAATCTACTTAGTTTGTTAAAGTGCTGTCTCTTACAGGCTACCCAAATGCTCCCAAAGGAGATGATAAGGTGGTAGAACTGAATGAGTGCCTGAGATAAAGGGTATTTTGTTGGTGACACAAACTACAGCTTCATATTGACGTCTCCATTATAACTTTCACACTAGATACTCTTCTGGAAAAAAGTAAGGCTCAGTCATTTATATCTTTAAATAATTCTAAAGGGGCAGCCAGACCTAGTAATCATGTCAGCCATACACAATGTATAGATAAACATTTACAAGGGCTTTTTCATCAGGAATCAGAGTATTTGCTCAATTTTACTAAATTTTTGTGAGTTGCAACAAGTACACATAAACCAAAATGTCTATTATCCAAGACAGCAGGAGTCACGCTATCACCTTCTATTGTGTAAAAATAAAACCTAGAAGTTCGCCATAGCAAACTCTGTTAAATCCTTTAATTTTCTATGCATGTGTAAAAATAATAGTATGTGTTGTCTGTCGAAAATAACGCCGCATAAGGATATAAAATTCATTGCAAAATCTCTCTGGAGTAACATGCTTTTCTGGCTTAATAAAGTCCCATAGATTATTGCCATTAAAAATTCACACCCACCATAATATTGATGATGACAGTCATTCCCATCATTAATGGTAATATAGGAATATCTTGACTCTTGACTGATGCGAACTCCATCAGATTCATGGTATATGTATCCAACTGAGGTCCGAGCTCTTATTCTGCAGTAGTAAACCTTAGAACAAAGATATATTATCAAACATTGTTTATTGTGAAATTTCTGCCTCTTCAATATCCATCCCTATCTTACAATCTTTAACTTCAATGTTTTGGAGTTAGTTCAAGCAAAAATATCAATCATGTACATTTGAATTATAATCTCATAATTTATGTCTTAAAAATTGTAATCATTCATACCCGTAGGTAGGAAATAATACCTGTTTTATAAAGCTTTTAAGGCTTATTCTGGATAATGCTTTCAAGCCTTTCTTTGTTGCTGTTTTTTGTAAAGGGCTAAATCAGTATAAGTGGACAGATGGCATTATATAAATAATCATTAAAATTATTCTTTTTATTAAGTTTTAGGATGTAATCTCATGTCTTTAAGCATTGTTCACATGTGTTTGCAATGCAAGTCTTTCTTTTTATCTGCTGCTTCCAAATGCCTGATATAAAGATCTCTTTCAAATATACTGACTGACTCATAAGATTGAGATCAAAGACATAGTCAATGCAAAAACCCAATGTCCTCAAAAGATGAATTAATGTCTCTTATATACAAGGTGTAATTTTAGTTGTTCTACCTAACAGAACCGATTCATCAGAATGTAATGAATCAAGATGAATTTGAAATTAGTCTGAAAGGGAATTTAATGTCCATACTTTTTATAAGAGATTTCCTCTTATAAAAATTAAATGAGACCAAATTAAGATGTTACTGAAATTCCTAATGGGCAATATCACTTACCGTGTCAACAGATAAGGAAAGACCAGTGAACGTATATTCAGAGGTCCCACTAGTTGCATATCGGTATCCTGCAATATTCATGTAAGTGGGGGTGACTCCAAGGGCAATTTCAAAAGAGTTTGTATGCCATCTGGTATCAAATCCAAACCATCTTACTTTTATACTGCTTCTGGACAACTGGTAGTTGGTGTCCTCTGTGTTCTAGAAGCAAAAACCAATGTGTAAAAAATTAGAATTAATCTTCTTCAGTTTTAGTAATACTCTAAGGAGATGATCAACTGCAAAGGATCATTTACTTAATTACCTTATAGAGAAGTTAATTATTGCAATCTTAGAAAAAAAACCAAAGACACCTCCAAGTTACTGAAAGAATTTAAAGGCTGGGGGAAAGTAATGTTTACAGAGCTTATAATTCAACTTACACTTATACCAATGGTCTCTTGCTCTGAGTCTGGGATAACTTCATATACGACTCCTTCCTCTGGATATTCAACGTTGTATGTATAAGTCTGTGATACTTTGCTATAAGTTATGTTTGCCAAATTTGTCACCTATGGAAAAATGTATGTTTGAGGGGATGAGTGAAAAACATGGAAGGAAATGAGAAAATATTACATAAGAATAGATATGTTAAAATATTTCATAGTTCATCAAGTATTTCTTTATACATTTCAAGCACAAATTTTATCAGATTCTAAACTACAAGCTAGAGGCTCCCCTGAAGTAAGTAGATTTCAGATGAGATATAAACTGAGTCTCAGCAAGCCAGATGTCATGAGGCAAATCAAAGATGGTATCTATAAATATTGAATGTGTTTTACAAACTTTGATAGCTCTATATAAAAGATGACCAGAAAGTTTACATTTTTCCATTGCAATGTAACTTGAAACAATCATAGCCTATATCAGTTCATCCCAAATATCAAACTTTCTATTGATGAATAGGCACAAAGCTAGTTTGAAAATTTATTCTTAAACAATTTTAGTATCTGGGCAACAAAGAAAAAGAAATAACAATAATGAGAAAATCTGATGGAAAAGAGTAAAAGTCTATACAAAAAAGTTTATAGTTATGAGAAGAACAAAATGATAAACATCAAAACACCTATTTCAAAGCAGGACATTCAAGAATCTGTCTGTAAGAGCTCATTAAAAATATCAAATTGATTCATGAAAAGTTAGCAAGTTTTGAAATTCAGGGTTTCAGTGCTACCCTTTAAGGAGAAAACAATTCAGAGTAATCCTTTAATTTCAAGGAGAGTTGGCAGGTCTGTGATAATAGCCACAAGTGAGACATATATCCTTTGCAAGGTGTATATCTGCAGTAATCAGACTCCATTGATATATTATTAGGAAAATATCCATACAAAAAAACATTAAGGAGATAAATCATTCAATGTGAAAGAGCCTAAAGATACTGTGATCATACCTGAAGTTTAGCACGATATTGATGACCCTCATGCACATCTGTGAGTAAAGACGAAAAAGGGACACAAGAGCACTGAGGAGAACTGGTTGTGTAAATAGTACACGAACCTCCGGAAAGTGGGTCACTGTATGGGTGAACGATTTCACCGCTATACACATCCTCTGAAATATACGAGACGAAAGTAAAAAATGATTCAATGGTCATTGCAATGGGCAGTGATCAAATTAGACACATTGAATCTGTGGACAAATTTCAATCTGCCCTGAAGAAGTTCTTTTTAATCAGGGTTGATGAAATTTTTATAAATCATTGTTATCAGAATGTATTTTAAGTTAATTTTATCAGTTAATTTGCCTTTAATGTCAAATGTATTTTATTACTTCGATTTTAAGTCCATGTATTTAGGTCGTGAGGTGCTTGAGATTGTATTCAGAGTGGAACCATTTTTAAGTATATTATGATCTCCTTCCAGAACTCACTTTACCGTGCTAAAATCTTACCCTTATTTGATAATACGTTGTCATATCTATAATTATATAGTATAGGGTACATTCTATTATGAATTAAATGAAAGTGGGCATAGAAAGAAACCTTGTAGATTTCCCTTGGGAATATTTTTCCAGTCACAGACCGTATAGTCAATTTTGACTTGCTGCTGTCTACCTATAAGGTAACTATCCAAGGATAGACGACATGACAATAATTTTTTAAGTAAAATATCAAGTAACAAATAATACAGCTCATCATCAGCACCATCAAGTACCAGGTCTGAGACAGACATTGGCGACAATGACACTATATTCAATTCTCTGTTCAGAC
>JAOWAY010415703.1:0-14474 GCA_028565895.1 Goniobranchus geometricus | reverse complement strand
ATATATCTAAATTCAGGAAATTATCTGTAGATGATAATAGATAGACTAAAAGAGAGTCAAGCCATCGGTGGACGAATACAAGAATAGTAACTAATGAAATTCCCGTGAGAATAATAGAACTGCACGGTTAATGTTAATCCTAGATGTATCCAACTCCGAGGCGGGGAAAAGACTGACTGTAAAACCACAGATAGGTGGATCTTCCGTGGCATGCAAAGTGATTTGATAGAGTAAGATGAATATGAGGCGACGCACTCTAAAGGCGTACGACAATTATCTTTTGTTGCTTTCTATGAAACTTAGATCGATTATTTTAAATATTGCCTGTTTCTCTTTTTAGCAACTCTTCACCTCACATGAAAATAAATTTTACTTCTTCTATTCTTTTTTCTCTCCCATACTTTAAACTAGCCTTTGGCCTTACTTTTTCCATGGGTGCTGATATGACCTTGTAATTTGTACTCAAAAAGGGGCCTTAAACACTAAATAAACAAACTGAATCCATTTTTAAGAGAATTAATTAAATATATTTCAATACCTCTCCAAAAAAATTTGAAAAATTCAATCGTAAAATCCACTGGGTCCAGGACTTAAAAATGTTTTCATACTTTTTAGAGCATTTTATTATTCATTATTGTATTTTAGCTCACCTACTTCTAGTTCCAATGCCTCTTCATTCAAAAACCTTTGTGTTTTTTTCACGATTTACAACAATAATTTTACTTTCATGAAGAGCTGTATAGATTAGAATAAACCCTTTCAATTGTTTTATTATTTCAGTCCTATCACATGTTTCTAAATCATTCTGATCAATTGTGGCATTCTATTAATATATATTTTGTAAATAAATATACCAAGTGCTCACGTTATTGATTTCATTTGCTATCTAGTTTGTATTAAACGGCCTGAATAAAAAAAGGAATATATAATATTACTATTAAATACTGTAATGGGTAATTTCATTTTGTTGTACATGTTTTCTTGAGCTTCTTTTGATTTTGTGTGAAATATTTTCTGAGATCTAATTATTCACTGCCACTGCACAGTGTGACTAAACCCATTTCAATTTCCTGTGACGGTTTACTGTTGCCTACTATATAGAATGAGAATAGAGAAATTTACCCTTGTCATAAATAAAGGTAACACATTGGCTATTAGATATCAGATCTACCCAAATGGACCAACAGGGAGATTTCTTCTCAGTCATTCAAGATGGCAGTTAAAATCAAGACCCTGTTCCCAGCTCACCATTGTTATGTGCATGCCCTGTTCAGTGGTTGCATCGGCCAGTTGTTGACAGGTGTTATTTTTTCTAATCCTTAAGTTTGCGGCAAGGTTTTACTGCTTACAAAGCATAAACTTAAACAAAAAATCCAAAATCTTTTCTTTTGTTCCTCACATTTTAACTCAAAGTTTAATCAAATTGAGACTATAGAAAATTAACACCAAGTGTATGTTGAAGAAGGCCTTTATATGTTTATTTTTCATTTATTATAATTTGACCAGAAAGTACATGTTCTTAACAGAAAGAATCAAACATGAAATAATTTAGAGAAATATATTTAGATGAGGTAAAAATTCATACATAGGGAAAACAATTCTAATATGCACTCAAATCTAGTGTAATGAAATCTGTAGAAAAATATACTGTGCTGTATGAGTGCATGTATCTATTTTGAAATTTGAATAAAAAAAATTTGTCTGTAGAAATCAAATTATGAAACAAATGTTCAGGGTTATCAATTCTTGTCAAAATGAAGGTACAGATGACAAGACAAAAAGCTTCATTACTTCTGACTTAGAGTTGAGCAGATTTTGATCAAAATAAGCAAATAACTGTTGTTACACAATATTAAGGTTTCATAAAAACTAGAATGGAAAATGAAAGCATAAAAAAGTGATGCTAAAGAATATGAAGTATGTAGCATAATTTTGCAATCAAACTTGATCTGATATTTTCTCCACCTGACATATTCTCCAGAAACCAAGCCACATTAACAATTCTCCTTGATAATGACAGATCAGAGTGTCATCCCTTTTTAACTTAAATTACACAGACAAAAATCAGGAAACTAAATTAAATGTATAAAAACTCCTCTATCATTATCTCCATTGCGTCAAAACATACTCCAACATCGTATTCCTAATCGGGACCATCCTGCAAAAAGGAATTGATATTTCAAGTTGACGATTAAGCCTTTCCTGCATGAAGTCATTGTGAAATTCTTAAAGAAATTACGATTGCTTACAATGCTATAAAAATGTTGCCACAGTCAAACAAAAGCTTCTAAAATAACAAGACTAGATTAATCGTTCATGTGAAAGTCTTATTTTCTTCATCAGAAGGAATACGTTGCAGAAAAGAATCCATGAAGTTTGCCGGATATACGCGGCCAGTGTGACGTCAATCGGTTAAGTTGACATTGCAGATTAACCTTATCAGAGGACGTAAATGTAATGTATTCATAGACAAATCTCTACTCCTTACACCTTAATTTCTATAATTTTTAATCATATTAATACACACAGATATATAATGTATTACTGGATCAACATAACAAAAAAATGCAAGTGTTTTAAATCTTTCTTTTTTTTAAACTGTAGCTCCATTTTCAATTTTCGTTTAAAGGGGCAAGCTACATCCAGAACCCATTTCCCTTTATATTTAAGTTAAGGGCAATAAATTTGCACAGAATACAGATATAGTCTAGGAAAAGAGGTAAAGGCATAAAATGTAGAAAAATTATGATAGGTTTAGCTGAAAAGGCCTATATTTAGTTGAGACAGTATGGCTACTTGTCTTCCTTAAAATTTGATCTTTAGTTTTCACAAAGTTTTGAAAATCATCCTCTGAAAATGTCACCCAAAAATGCATTTTCTTTTACAAAAATGGACAGAAAATTTCTCAAATATATTTACATTGCATAAAACAGCAACAACCAAATAGCCTATTACCAGATTTATTCCTTGTGATTCAGCATAGTTTTTGAGATTTACAGACTGATGTGGCACAAGGCAGCTTAAAAGATTTTTTGGAAAACATGAAATACAATTTGCTGCATAGTATAGACGGATAGCAGAGTTCTAACTTCTAAAGACATATTTCAGGAATTTAGTTGGGATGAAAATTATGAGTGTGAATGTACATAAGTTAAGATTAGATGCCAAATAACCATTTAAGGCCTCAAAAATGAAAATTTTGTCCCAAAGCATGAAAACCTTGCCCCCTTAAATGACGATTTGAACAATATTGGTTTACATTTTTGGTTTGCAAGTCAAGTTCAGAATTCATCATGAGCTTTTGGCTAAAAAGCCGTTTCAAGTGTTTGGTGCACTCACCAACGATTCATTTTACTTTATCGTGTGAGATGGACATTGATGGAAAAAAACTTTTCTTCAATAAAGGAAAAGCCTTTGGACAAAGGCAGAGTAAACACCACATCAAATGATAATGAATTATGTAATCTTAGCCCTATTCAGTGAGCAAGACAATGGATAGTACTGCCAGAACCAGAGACATAGCCTTAAGCTATAAGTTAATCTGAGATTAATCAGATACAATGTACATCATGTACAAAGTAACAATCACAAAAAGTAAATATTTCATGATGTTTGGGCAGTTCATCATGAAGGAGAAAATACATTTGAATCACTAAGAGATTGTATTCATGTACATGTAAATTCATAATCAATGAGCTTACATGCCATTGTAATACCTTCGGGACATTAGGTCGTTTTGCTTTTCAAGGTTTTTGGTCTCATATTCTTTTTCTTCTAAACCAAGAAGTGCATTTGTATGGAAAAAGTTTAGGCAAATTCAAACATGCAGTCTTTTTGTTTTTTTGTTGCTAGCTGGCTGCTATAAACCCGCATCACGAAGAGAAAATATGGTAAGCATGCACCGCACAGGGACAGCTCCCTGTATGATGAGCATCGCTCAAGCCTCACGCTTTTTTAAAAATAAATAAATGAAGTCAGGATGTCCAGCATGACAACAGAGCAGTTGTAAACAATCGTTTTTGTTGACAACTTTCTTCTTGTTTTATCTCAAATTAGAGAGCCACCGAGGTCCTTGATTTGAAAAAAAGATTTGAATGAAAAAAATTACATATTTGTTATCTTTCAAGAAAGATTTAAGTAGAGAGATACAGACTTAAGGAAACACGCTCTGCCAACCACTTTGAGTGGACAATGTTACTTCCAATACAATGAGAGTCAGTATCAGAGTTAATGTGATCATACATGTTCTTATTTCCATATGGATGATTATCCATGAATGCTTTGAATTTGATTCTATAGTACATGTGTGAAGGTGTTTTAAGCAATTGAGATGAATGTGTTAAAATCCAAGTTTTTGATAATTGGTGAGGAGTCAGAAGGATTATGCACAAAAAAGGAAAAAGATTTCTAACTGTTCAACCAAAAATCAAAATAAGAATCCTCCAGGAAATTGACAAAGCAAATATGTACTGCCTCATGGAAACCAGAAGGGTTCTTTGCTCGAATTATGGTGACTTTGCTTCATAATAAAAGTGAGATAATTTTTAACGGAAATGGACGATATGATTGTGGACATTATAAGAAATAAAATGGGGTGAAAAGATATACTGCTTCAATATTTTAAACATTTATTACAGCCATGAGAACAAAATGTTTTATCAAAACGCTCAAGGGAATTATGATTCTTATTGCTACCTTTCCGCAATCAATCAATAACAGAGGGCAAATTTCTCCAGATGTTACTAAAAGCTACTGGCACGTCATTTGGCTGAACATAGCAATAGCATAATTACATCTAGAATAATGTCTTTCAATGGTTAGGCCATGGAAGCTGACTGAGCAATTGACAAACAAAAACCAATAATTTCAAAGTATATTTATTACAGCTGAATGAGGGTTTACTGCTTTTGATATAATTTCTATATACACTGAATGTAAATGTATTTGAATTTCCAAATTAAGCCATAAAGCTTTCACGCTGTTTTGTAAATTTGGAATTTCTCAGCATGGCAGTCAAGATTTCAAATAATATTTCTTCTGACATCATAGTCTTGTAAGCTTCAATCTATATGAATATTTCTCTCTCAAAAGTAGATCTATTACTAAATTGCATATAACCAATCAAAAATATTCTCAGACACATAGCTACCTGATATTATTCAAGTGGTCAAATTGACATAGTTGAAGGGGCATAAACTATCAGTATCAGTCAAGCACATTTTCTGAAATATTCCAGCTCAAACTATGAAATTTGCAAAATAGTTTAAACACAATCCTACTACACAGAGATAATTCATTATTTAGATATTTATTTTGTGCCACAACAGGATGTGAATAACTTTGTATATAGAATATCATCCTCTTTACATTTTCAATTTCTTTCAAATAAGTTTTAATCATTCTAGCTCGCATCTATTCTAGGTAAAACCCAAACTTTCCTATGAAGAGGACTGGAATCTTAACATGTGGACAGAGTGAATTATTGATGAATGACAAAACAATGAGCGCAACTTTGACAAATGAAGGCAATGTTAACATTGTGACTAGTATGTCGGCATAAATGGATAAAAGGATAACCTGGCAGTCTATATAATAAAAATACAAAATGACCATCTTAAACTTAAAGCCTCCTGACATAATGCTCGTTTCTCCTAAATAATGTTTGCAATTTCAGCAAAACTGATTCTTTATATTATTGAACCTACCCCATTATCAGCACACATCTTGTGTGTGAATTAATCATTGACTGTGTACTCATCATTTTGTGTGTTTCCTACATACAATTTGCTTTGCAATTGTTGTATGGAATCACTTCTGACGCCAAGCAAAATCGGATGTAAACTACCTACAAGCGGGAAAAGGGACAGACCATCATTGAAGTAGTCAAGCAAGTTGAATTTACGATTGTTCGCATTGGATTACAAGCTATTTCAGCGGTGCTTTTCACTATAGTGTCTAAGGTAACTACTGACATGATGAAAGTTTTCAATGGGAAAGGTGATGTGGTGTCGTTGTTAAGTTAAAGAAAGCGAAGCTGGTGGCAAGGCTTCACGGAATGAAGGTCTTCCCTGATGTGAGTCGTGCCGAAGTAAAAAAAAAGTCATACAAGCTTGCAAAGAATGTCAATCAATAGATATGGCTCCAAATGTGCATGAGAAGGGGAAACTGAGTGTTTCTGAAGACTGGACGAGAATAGCGATTGACATCGCCCATTTTCATCACATTCCATATCTGACGATGGTTGATTGTGGACCTGGTACTGGTAGGTTTGCGTTATGGAAGATGGTGAAAAGAGAGTCTGCTGAGGTCATTGTTGAGACATTGGATGACATGTTTTTGGAAAATGCGTGACCTGTTGATGGATAATGGTTCAGTTCTGTTTTCTGGTCCGATCTAATGAGAGAGCTGTTGGAAAAGTGGCGCATGAAGGCAACGTTCAGAGCTGCTTACAGGCCTAGCAGCAAGCATTGTGGAAAGACATCACCGCACTATCAAAAGGATGGTAGAGAGAGGTAATACTTCCCCTCAAGAAGTGGTGTTTTGGTACAATTCGACTCCAAGACATGGATGCAACATGGATTCAATACCACTCCCACAGGGCAATTTATCAGTATGAGTGGGGGGCCAGCCCGTCTAGGTCTGATGACGAGCTGGATACAACAGATGTAGAGGAAGCAGTCGGGATATTTAGGGTTGGTGACAACGGCTCTACAACAAGATTGGGAAGGGGAACAGTCACGGCAATTAATTCCTTGAACAATTTGGAGATTGGTGGAATTCCGAGACACATACTGGATGTGAGGAGGGTGGTGGATGTGGAATCTAATGCAGAGAGCAAGGAGGATCAGGTATGGAGTGGGAATGGCGTTAGTCTGATATTAGAAGACACTGAGGGTGGTGAGAATGCTCTGCAGTATCCCAGTAGAGAAAGAAGGCTACCAGCGTGCCTTGCAGACTACAATACCAATGTCTAAACAAAGTTTTTGTACAGTGTAAATAGCGAATGCCAGTGTGAGTATATAAGTATTGGCATCGTTTGGATTTGGATTTCAAAGTTCAGTGTGCCGTGATTTGATGTTCTTGTATTAGCATCGTTTGGATTTGGATTTCAAAGTTCAGTGTGTTGTGATTTGATGTTCTTCCATTGCAATTGGAATTTTGACTAAGCAGTTTACAGCATCTGTGATGATCTTTAGATCAGGAGTGCGTGCTGTATGGAATCACCATCACCTCTGACGCCGGGCAAAAGCCGATGTTAACCATCTACTAGCGGGAAAAAGGACAGACGGCGAGTGGATGCGGACACAGAGAGACGGACCATCATTTAACTAGTCAAGTAGGTTGGATTACAACAATGCACACCATTATTACTTTTACTACATAGCCCTTCCATATTCAATGAACTTTCTTAAACAAATGAAGCCAGTGTTTCTGACTGTCTCGATATCATGTCTATGACCCTTCTTGATTCTTCCTATGATATTAAGACCTTGCAAAGAAGGCGGCCTTTTAGATGTTTCAAAGAACAGTCTATACCACAGATAAGCACTGTCCCCAAATGCGCTTTTGACTCAAGCACACAAAGTCACTCTTAGCGACTTTTTACTGTGCACGGTCACTGAAGTCTGAAGAAGGGCCCAATCCAAAGTCCAGGCCACAGCTCTATTTAAAATAATGCATTTTCCTCTCCAGAATATGCCACTAATATGCCCCAAAAAGACAAAATATACCAAAAACAGTAAAATATATACCCATTAAGTTACTTTACATCACTGCAAACTATTTCTCACAGTTTAAAATTAATCAAGCAAATGTTGGGGAATAGAAAATAAAAAAGAGTGAAATGGAAATTTTTTTAAAAGGTGAACATTCTCATTAAGCCTAGAGGTGAACGTTTGTGTAGGCAAGAAGATATTATAATTGCTATAAATGTACAAAAAATATTTTGATTTACTTTGTTATGACTGCCACCTCTTTCTGCACGGTAATTAGCCTAAATAACGTAAGGAAAAAACAAGTTTGCATTGGGGGGAAAAACCCCCAAAAACCTGAAATTGCAAAAAATGTGTGGATGTGTGAGGGAAGCCAAAATATGCGGCCACACAAAACCGTGGCGCGGTGGCATCTTTCCTCATGAACAGTCTATTTATAAAGTCCATAAAATAATAATGTCTAGGTCATCAAGATTTTGAGAAAATGCTACTTTTCGAAATCTAACCAACAGTACCCATGTATGTGTACTTGAAGGTCTGTGTACACATATGTGTGCAAGCGCTGACGCACCTGGAGGCTACAAGGTTTTGTCCAAGTTACCTGAACATGGGTAACGATGGGATGTAAAATCTCCAAATTACCATGGTAGATGACTTGACAGGTGGGTGATGACTAGATGGTTGGTTTTGAAGGTTTGGTGCTCCATAATATGGCTGTGCTGGGGACACCGGGCCTCTATCAATGTCAAGAACTGAGCTGTGGTTGTATCAGGACCCATCCCCTTTACATCCCTTTTCTCATAGAAGGATGACAGCTTCATCACAACTGGATCAAAAGGTGATGACAAAGACTAGATCTATCCCTGTAAGCTTACTGCTTTCAACTTGTGACTAATAGGCCTTAAACCCATAGGTAATGCTGGGTTTTTAAAAAAATCAACGCCTCAGGCTCTAGAAGATTGATCAAAATATAGTATGTTGGCATTCATGAGCGGAGTGAATTGGTTTGGAAAGCCAATGTCTTTCCCATTTGACCACTATCCTGATCATCTTTGGTAAAATCAAGGGAAAGCAAAACCCTAAATGCATAAATGTGGTGTTCCGCATCTAGACCACAAGCACACTTCAGTCTCCTAAACACTACTTTCTGTTACCGAGATGACTGTACTTCAAAGTACCAATTGTTTAGAGATCGATTTGATTTCCTTTAGGTGGTCATTCCTCTCCTCCTCCTGTCCCGTGGGAGAATTTGTCATCCACCACAAGTTTTAAGACCTTTAGGGTGACAAGTCTTTGAAATAAGCTGAAATACATAAAACTGCCTTCGTGCATTTCCTCTAGACCAAAATCAATAGAGAATCCAGGATTTCCCGCTGCTATAATGAAAAAGAAAAAGACATGTTTCTCCCCAAATGTAAAGGCCTAAAAATAACAAAAATAATAAATAGCATTTAAAGAGTGCATACCAACATATGTGTTCATAACTCTGTGCGCTTAATGCACTTCCCCCTTTCGATCATAGCTTGAAATGTTGTTGCGTTTTACCAAATTAGTAATGAAAGACAAAAAAATTAGTAATCAGGGCCCAAAGTTAGTAACCAATCTAAGTAATAAAATGTTATAATGGGACACAAGGAAACAAACTCGACCACTCATTAAATGGCATCATGGGATGACTATCTTAGATTCTAGTAGACTAAAAATTAAAAGGATCTGTTAGGGTCGAGCACAGGACAACAGAGACTTATCAGCCACACCTGTGGTGTCAACCAATGTCACAATTCAAACTCTCCTCTCCCCCCCAAAAAAAATTCCTTAGTCTGATCCAGCTTTTGACCTGTAGACTGAAGGCTAGCAGCAGTCAGTCATCTCAGCCTGATAGTGATATGTCTAGCAAAAGGGAAGGCACTTCTATAGCAGGCCTCCAGGAGTAGGCTAGGTGGTACTGCTTTCACCAGATATTCATCATTTTTTAGTATTACGAATTTCAACTTCACTGAATTTTGCAATTTAGAATTGGTATTCGTAATTTCATAAACTAGGTGTAAAATTCATGAATATACAAAAAATTCATAATACTTGCAAAGTCTTTTTGACTGTTTTGATCCTATACTACTCGCACTATTGAGATCTAATGAAAACTAGTCTAACAGAGATTCAAAAATGCCTCTCGCAGTTTTCTCGGTCGATTCCAAACAACTACGGCAACATATCTTGATGAAAACTTGCCCTACTTTTTGTATAATGGAACTATTTTTTCAGGACATATCTATCATGATTACAACAGCCAAGCAGGACTTAGACTTAGAAATGATCACAGGAACAAAATAATTTAACTGACAACTTCTAAGATGCAATTATACTAAGAGGGAGAGCACATATCAGATGCTAGTGGAAAGAACTCAAAGACAACCTTTTAAAAGGCTATCCATGCAGAGGTGTTGGACACATCTCTGGTGGAAAGCTGCAAGTCCTAAGTCATGATCTGGTCAGACTTAAAAGAATTACCCTCTTACATCCCCTTTTCCCCAAACGCTGGAGGTTATCTTAACGTTTCACAAATCAGTCTTTGGTATAATGTATAGAACAGAAGATGAAGGCTAGCTAAATTACAACTTATTAAGCTGAGAGTGAGAAGGGTGTGAAAAACGTGTAAGATCAGTCCTTCCAATGTGATAAAGCTAATTCTTACAAAAATTCAGCAATTCAGCAATCAACTAAAAAGAAAAAAAAGAGAAAAGAACAAAACAAAACACACACAAAAATTTAAAAAAAAAAAAACTCAACATAAAAACAACCCACAAAGCTAAATAAAAGCCCCAAAGTCTAGAATATTGATGAACTATCATTTGGATGACATCATAACCAGTAAACGTCTTTATCATCCACATCAGATCTTCAAGGAAAAAGCCTGATACCAGTACTGAGAACTACCATAAAGAAACAAGAAAATCAAACACATTCAATGTTGATAATGTAACATAACCAATAAGAGAGAGAGAGAGAGAGAGAGAGAGAGAGAGAGAGAGAGAGAGAGAGAGAGACAGACAGACAGACAGACAGACAGACAAACAGACAGTGTGACAGAAACATAGGCAGAAAGACAGAAACTGAGAAAAAAGGCAAAGTCAGAGAGAAAGAGAGTCAGAGAACATCCTACGGACAAGAAAGAATTGCAATCTGTATGTTCCACAGCATGTAGATAATCAAAACAAGCATATTATGAAACAATACCAAAAGTGCAGGGAAAGACTTA
This sequence comes from Goniobranchus geometricus, assembly GCA_028565895.1. Classification (NCBI taxonomy): domain Eukaryota; kingdom Metazoa; phylum Mollusca; class Gastropoda; order Nudibranchia; family Chromodorididae; genus Goniobranchus; species Goniobranchus geometricus. Next base: position 3,506 of record JAOWAY010415703.1, on the reverse strand, counting down.
AAAATATTAAATATTGGAAGACAACAGGCAATTTTGTTGTCACCTTGGTGTGCGAAAAATCATTTAAACTGCCTTAAAAATGTTCAAAACAGACTTGGTTTCACCATGATGAAAAAACAAAGATTCTAGTTACCACATTGATTTTGGTTGATAAGGAGATAATTAAACAAACCACGATGAAGGTAATAATAATAGGGAGCAGAACACAAACTTGTCAATTATTAGATATTAAAAAAAGAAAAAGGGAGACAAGTCATTAAATCAAGAGATAAATGGCAACAAAAGCAAACTATACAAAAGCGTGAATTCATCCACGCCTTACTGACAATAAGGAGAAAAAATGAAACAAAACAAAAAACCAGAACAGAAAATATAAAAATAAATAATGACAGAAAATACATCAGCAAGCATTTGGTTTTATAAATTATAGAACAAATCACATTTTTAAATCAAAAGAAGTTTCATGTCAATCCTCTATACTGTGCTTTATCATCATTCTAGCATCAATCATATAACTGGGCTGACGTTTGATTTTTCTTCTTAGCGAAAGAGAGATGAAATCAGAAGCAAAGATTCATGAAATTTGTCACGTGCAGCTTACATTTCACAAATTCCACACCTACGAAACAATAACAATTTTCTTTTGATATCACAGGGTCTCTTAAAGCCTCTACAAATCTTCTACTTCTACCATGGAATCCGCCTAGGCTAAACTCCTTGGGACCAGGCCATAGGGTTCATCTTATCAATTTCTGAGGGAATCAACCATTTTATTATAAGTGTGAACTAAATTTAGAATATATGAGCCGATTTCAGATCTAGCAAGGCATTGTGACCTTTGCTCTCCATAAACGAAGAAGAGATGGGACAAGGGATGGCTGTTAAGGAATAATACTAGTGAAAATCTGCGTTATGGTTTTGAAAAAGCTTCAAAGACCCTTCCATCCTTTGGCTGTCTGGGTGTATTTTACGCGGGTTGAGGGTGACGGAGAGTGATTTGCGTTAATTTTGGCTGACTTTGAATAGTACACAGTACACTTATAAAGAGTAAAAATGGAACCGGTATAATAGTCTATCTTAATCAAGATCTCATCTTAAGGAAGTATCTTCAGCAAGTTTATCCAAAGTGAACTCCACAAGAGCTCATTTCCTCTTCCTCTTAATGATTTACTAATAATCCTGTTCATGAATGCTTACAACTAAAAACAAAACACTGTTTGCGATTAAAGAAGTCACTATAAATGGAAAAGTCTTTGAAGCTCTGAGGGTGGAAATAAGATATTGATGTAAAAAAACAAGTGTTAATAGAAACAATGCCATGAAGCTTACCGTCCCTATAAGTCTCTAAACTCGTAAGTCAGAAATGGGTCATGACGTTTTTCGTTCTTTATGACCATAATGGATGTTCCCCACCTCTTCTATAAATTGTCCCTGTAAGTCTCTAAACGGGTAAGTCTATTGATATTTATAGTATAGAAGAATTGGGGGACAATCATTTTTGTCAAATAAAGCCAAAAACATTCTGACCCAGTTTCTCACTAAGGCGTTTCAAAACTTACAGGGACGTTATGAAGAATGATAATCATGCAGGATATTCTACTGCCTCTTGTGTACAAAAGTACTCAGTCAGTAGCAAGTGACCCCAAAACCCCTGTTTTGCTGGGCAATGTACATTAATAGAGAAAAGTCACAGAATATGCCTCCCCACTTATCCCCCTTTCTAAGTAGACAAAAGAGAACTTGACAAAGGCTAAAAGAGATGAGAGACTCCCTCCTTAGTCGCCTTCTACGACATGCATGGGCAGATTGGCATTGGCTCTTTTCTAAATCCTCTCAGTTGGGGATCCAAGAACGCATGTGGACGACTTTGTGGAGAATGAAAATAGGATGGGTCATGATTTCTTCTTCTTTTTTTTTTTTATATTTATATTATGGTAATGGTGAATAACTGTGAACAAAACAAAGAAAAAATTCACAAAAAGGTGAGAAATGAGACAGCCGCAGTTGAAATTTTTAAGATGTACAAGATTTAAAGTCACATATCGAATTCATGTTGACAAAAAGAATATTTCTCAAGGGAAAAGATAAACTAAAAATTCTTAAAGCAAGAACCTTTTGCTCCTCTGGATGTTTACCTCAGGGCAAAGGTGAGAAAAAAGAGTGGGGGGAAGGGGGAGGAGGAGAAGAGAAAAAAAGAAACAAACTTGCATCACTTTCCCAAGTTACAAGCCTTTACAAAGGCACAGACAACAGAGCGCACATATAGGAGACTTAACCAAAGTAAAAGCAAAACAGAAAGTAAATTAATTGTACAGTCGCACAATAAGACTATAAATTATATGACGATACGAACATGCCAACTTCTGAACAGTCAAAGTTTGGAATCCAAATGATAAAATGCAGTAAAAGTTAACTGCCAAATGAGAGCCACTTTAACAATCAGAAACTGTTACTATTTCAAAGAGCCAAATACCTCAAGTGTAGTTCAGGTCATTTTCCTGTTAAACATCAGGACAGTTTCAAAATGGAAATGGGCTCATTACCTTTTGTATAAAAAAAATATTTGGCATTTCAGGGAATGTGATTCGTTGATAATTCTTCAAGTTTGATTGAATTTTACTGATCAAATATGACTTAAAATTTTTTTTTTTTTTAACCATTTTGACATTTCTCACTCAGAATAATTACATCAACAATTCACAGAAACAATCTATATGGGAAGACAACAGTCTCACTTTAAGCTAAATAAATAACAAATCCGAAAAACAAGAATTATGCTTAGCATTTCACAGGGCAAAGCAAACCAACCTTAAAATTAATGGGCTATGTAGAAGCATGTCTTATCATGGCTCTAACATATTTTTCACAACCACAATATAATATTGATAAACTAAACAATCTAACAATAACAATAACTTGTCCTTAATACTAAATCTCAAATGAAATAATCCAAAGCATCAATTCTGCCTTGATAAGAATCAGCTACAGAATTTTACATGGTTTTCATTAGATTTTGAGAATGACAAAGCTCAACTGTTTAATTAATGTTTGCATGTTACAAATAATTAATTCTTGATCATCTTATTTTAAGGGGGCTCACGGGTGGGCTCTGGCCAGATTTTGTTCAGTTCAGGCAAAAATTTTCAATTTTCAGATTTTTGTGTCAAACGATAGTTTAATTATTCAAGAATCAGAAAATACACATTATTTCATTCAGAAACGTCTCTAAGTATGAAAAAAGGGTCATTTTATGAACCCCCCTTTGCAGGCTTTATCCAAAAAAAACCACCCTCTTTGGCTAAAATAGCAAATGTTTGGACCCTGGCAACCCCATCTGGTATATCATCGAAGCCAGGCGTGTTTGGTATCGTTGAAAAGTTCAAAACTTCCGCTAGCTCTATACTTTCCCACGGTCCTGCAGCATTAATCAGCTGTCAGTTGTGGAATGTGAAACAAGGACCTTCATAGTAAATTTCTCGCAGCTGATTGGTTGTTAGGAATGAATT
>JAOWAY010415592.1:0-14483 GCA_028565895.1 Goniobranchus geometricus | reverse complement strand
CAAAAAAAAAAAACAAACAAAAAAAACAACGAACAACTGCCCTTACACACCGTAGAATGGAAACATCAACTACAGCTGCCAGATTTTATATAAGTGAATGAGCTTAAAAGCTATAGAAACCCTTTGTTAATACCATACTCCACACAAACAACAAAAGAGAGCCTCTCTGAGAATCTATAAAACTGTGTGCCATTTCAATTCAGATTTAAAATCTTGACCTACAGACAGGATGATTGCCTAGAGATCCAATCCTTTCCTGATGCCCACAGTCATTCTGACCATTAGATTTTAAAATCCATCCTTCAAGAGAAATGCATTCCTCCCCTTTTTCATATTCCATATCCTTCCACTAGCAAGAAACATGCCACCACAAAAGATCCAGTGTTTCTCAAAATCCAATGCATTGATCCAATACAGCCTACTCCTTAGCCTCCACCCTCTGAGAGCAACCAGACATCATAATCTCAAGAAATCCATTTTGTTAAAGATCCAATGCATTGATCCGATATATGCCTCAAATTCCATCCCTTTGAAAGTGACATGCCACTATAATCTCAAAACATCCAATCCATTGATCCAATATTTCCTAAAACCTCCTTCCTTTTGACAGCAAAAGGTCACCATAATCTCAAAAAGATGTGTTTTTTTAGAAATCCAAAGCATTGATCCAATATATGCCTAACCTCCAATCCCTTTGAAAGTGACATGCCACTAGAATCCATTTCCTTTTCAAAATCCAATGCATTGATCCAATATATGCCTAACCTCCAATCCCTTTGAAAGTGACATGCCACTAGAATCCATTTCCTTCTCAAAATCCAATGCATTGATCCAACATATTCCACAAAGCCTCCATCCCTTTGAAAGCAACATGCCACTTTCATTCAAGAGATCCAATTTGTTCTCAAAATCCAAAGCATCGATCCAATATACTCCATAACCTCCATCCCTCTGAAAGCAACATAATCTCAAGAGATCCATTTTGTTCTCAAAATCCAATGCATATCCATATATTCCTTAGATTTCCATTCCTTTATCCATCTTCCTCCATTATCCACATATGTATGTGACTAAATGAAGAAAAGGAGAAAAGTTAAAATAAGACAAATTAGTTAAAGTATGTCGCAAAAAAAGTATTACATGGACATGTACAAAGTAAAATAGGCAAGAGAAAAAAAGTAATTGAAAAAATCTCCTTGACCTGTTTAGTCTACACCTTTCCTTATGAACTAGCCCATACGGAATTAAAGAAAAATGTGACGGGCAAAAAGTTCCAACTGTCAAAACCCAACTTATACATTTGTGCGACTACATATTTTGTCTTCCTGAACATTTTTTTAATGAAACAAAAATCAACAGAGAACCTTGTACACATAAAAAGTATATATGAAACAAAGCATGAAATCATGAGGACATCACTTGCATTATAATGGTTTTTTTGTTTTTATTCAATTACAGGACTGGAATAAACAGAAATGAAAAACAAAACAAAACACAAAAACCAAACAGCAACAAACACATTGATAATGCATGACAGAATGACATGTAAAAGGGTGTGGCATGGTCAAACAACATTATCTCTCACTTCCCCCCTCCCCTCCAGATATTATCTTGGATATAAATCATACCAAAATTCCATATTCCTCCATTGTAAAATATGTCCTATTGTCAATCTCAAAAATCGGAGCAGACACCTTCTCTGACTGAACCGAAGAGGTCTAGCTTCCGTTCCCTTTTGATAAAAGTCTTGCATGACAGAAGTCTTGTTGGTGCCCCCAAAAATCGGTCAACTGTTGGGAAAGAAAACGTAAGTTTGATGAAAATCTTTTTCACAAATGAAATACAAAGAACCAAACCTAAAAGGTCCATTCTCATGTTCCTTACAGACAAATCATTAAGCCAGCAAATAAAAAAAACTGACAAGACACTTTCAATCGACTGCGCTGATAAGCAAATGTGTATGGGAGGAGATTAAAGCATGCTTCAAGAGCTGGCGCAGTGTTGCTACCAAACATAAACTAATAGCGTCAGCCCTTTCAATCACAAATTGAAAACAATAAGCTTTAATGACGTATTACAGGTAGATCTAGTCATCTCCGACCTGTCAAGTCCCATAACATGGTGATTTGAAGAATTTAAGTACCATTGCTACCTATGTCCGGGTAATTTTGACAAGGCCCTGTAGCCTCAAAACACATCCTCGCTCACAGACACACACACACTGGCCCATAATAACATTTTGTGGGTGCTGGCATAAAATTTCAAATTTCTCAGCAATTTCTCAAAGTCCATATTTCATAGATTTCATCTTATGTACTTTATCATTAGAGTCATAGCAATGCTTGAGGTTGGGGCAGGCATAAGGCTGCATTACCATGCTTGGGTGCGTGTACAATTTATGTACCAAAAAACTTGGCAAGAGTAAGCTTGCTCGCTTTAATAGTAAAGCGTGTTTGACATGGGTCAAAGTTGGTCAAAACCATTTTGACTGAAAACTTTCAAACCGTAGTATCTCAAGGAGCTTTGCCTGAAAAGATAATCGAAGCACCTACGTCCTGTCAATTTATGGATGAAACAGCCATACCAATCAAACTCGAGCAGTGGAGTTAAAAAGTCAGACTATTTTGCTGGATTCACAACAAAGTCACCCAGACACCTAAAACGCCCATTCGGCGGCACCTCACTTTAAGGTCACATTATAAAACCTGGTTCAGAATCAAAATAGAGACGAGAGCTAGTGTCCCACGTCTTGTTCCTATTCGGTGACGGAACCGGCAGTCCAATTGAAGGAAAGTTGTTTTATGTTGTCATAGTAAGAGAAAGTAGGCTCTCACTTCATGTGTATTGCATGCAAGCCATATCGAAAGAGAAAACCACATCCATACGACGTAGACCAAGAGGCCAATCGCAATTTAAATATATGTAAATCGAGGGGCCTCTGAAAAGACTTAACTCGTTGAATTGATTGGGTTTGTCTACAGCGGGGATTTGGTCAATACAGCCCCCTGCTTCTAAATTTCGTGACCTTTAGAGGCATCTGGATACATTCCAGACCTTTCCTGACTTTGACTTTCAATCTCAAAATCACAGACCTTTTCCCGATTTGTGGACCAAGTGGAAACCCTGTTTTTTAGACCCTAATCGGTCCGTTGCCAGCACAATGAAGCCGGCTGGCTTTCTTTTGCCGGCAAACTTTTACCCATGGTGTTTGAGGATGGAGTGCTTATCAGTGGTGTTGACTATAGAGGATTTAACACATTCTAATATTCTTATAAATGTAAAAGTTCAATTAGTGCGAAAAGTATATTCTTTCATGCCCTTCTTTTCTCCGAGAAGTTATGATTTTCTTATCATGAAGGAAATTATAAAAACTGCTCCTTATTAATTCCTCTATTATTTACTATTTCTACAGCCTAATTGTCAAACTAGTTCCTGGAATCATATATATGTGCACCTTCGATTCTTCCAAATGATGTTTGAGCTCAAGCTGATTCGGTGACTAAGCTAAAATGTGACCTTTGGCAGCAATTTCAACTGTTTTTACCCACAATACCATAAAATAATCTTGATAGCTTCCCGTCCACCCTTTTCACCCTGATCAGCCTCTCACTTGCTTGTTGGTCTTTTTCGCTGGCGACGTGTGGGGCAATGGTTGGTACCCTTCAAGCCTCAAGATTCAAATGAATCTCTCAGTGGATGCTAAAACAAGCTTACTAATTTGCCCTGCCACCTCATTCAAATGAATCTAAAAGCTCTCAGCAGATGCCAAAATAGGCTTACTGATTTGCACTTCCATTTCACACCCCTTAACCAATGCTAGAGGAAGTGACCCCAATGTTTCAAATTTGTCACAAGCCTCGAATCAGTCAAGCAAGCTTCTGGGCCTAAGTGATTCGCGTGTTGTGACACACCAGAATAACAAGCATGATACAGGTCATGAATCCAGGCCTAGGCAGGTGATGAGTGAAGACAAGAGTGATGGGGTGAATGCTGAAATGCTCTGGATCATGGCAATACGACAATCCGACAGCTGATTCACAAATCCCATCATATTTTCACAACTTTTAAACTGGTTGTACAAAACCGGTACTAGCATTAATCGTGAACACACAGTTCCTTTCAATCCAACTTATTGTCAGAATTTGTTTCACTGGAGATAAATTTAACTGAAATATTATGAAGAAGTGAATATCTTTTGGTCATGTGATCTTATAAGGTCAAGAAAACATATAAATGCATTGTATGCAGAAGAGAAGTATGCAATCAAGACATCTTCATTTGAGCTTCTCAGATGACTAGATATTAATCAAGAAGATAAAACTTTGCATTGTGGAAAACTTTATCTTTGCTGGAATCAAATACTTACAGTTCAACCCTCCCTATCAATTCAGAGGCTGCAGCCCCAATGGACGAGAGCGCTTGATTCTTACCTTTGTATCAATTGCCTTCATATTTCCAAGTCCAGTCGGATCCCAACCTTCTACAACTTGTAAATAGAGGAACTGACTTTTTAAATGATGACAAAACCACTAAAATGGATGGGATGACCTTGGGGCATACCCCCTACCACCAGTAATTCCTCATTCCTTCAGAATCATATATCTCAGATTAAAAATTGTTGTTATTGCATGACTTGTGAAACTTCATGAGAAATTTGAAAACATCTAATTTATAATAAACCTAAGGCAGTTTTTAAAAAATGGAGCACGGTGTCAACTTCAAGCTTGCATGGTCTTAACATAAATCCCAAATCAATACGAACAAAATGTTTGGCCTACCAATGAGTCTGTTTATGAATATAGAAACAACATCATCAACCTTGTGGGTGGAAACTCATATTTGGTCATCTTACAGTACACTTTGTGTTGTGTCCATTATGTAAGCTAAATGAGTGTGTGACACTATTTGTCAGTTTTTATTTATTAGTCTAAATAATGGCACTGAAAGAAACATGAGGATGGATGCTGTGGGAACAAGCACAAGAAAACAAACTGAATCAGATGAAAATGGAGGTGAACTTATAGACAAAAGGAAACAAACAAATGATATTTCTCTATAAGCAGACTAACGCGATTTCCCGTTTTTTTTTTTAAACCATATCTGACTTATCTTCCCCTGAAACGGTAAATATGGCAGCAATGCGCAAAATCTGCATATCATAAGATTCAAAAGTGCTGAGACTTTACTTTGATACCTATTTCAACAATTCACAGCCCATCCTGGATTTCAAAAGGAATTTTGAAAAAGGGCGAATTCCAACTTCCATGTTGGTATCTTTCGACCCATCGAGGAAATTGTCCAAAAAGATAATACTTATCAATGAAATGAATTCATTTCCCATCATATGATGAAGTGGACACTTTTGGAATCTGAGCAAAAATTGCGGACTTTGATACTCAGGGTTTGGAAAGGTGGATTTTTACGTGAGGCCACGTGTTGATCTTCCGCCTGCAGTGACTGCATCACGTTGAAATAAATCCATTTAAGTGCTTCTTTTTCTTCAAAGACCACTCAAAATCAAGCATCTCCACTCATTTTTTGGTGCTTTTGCCTTACAAGAGATTTTAAAATCATATTAATTAGTAGATCTATAAATAGTGTGTTAGTCTGTCGATGGAATATAAGTGGTGTGGGTCCCCCTTTTGTCCGTAGAAACAACCCCTAAACAATCAAGATTTGTGTTTGGGTGATCATATTTGACCTATTCATTCTTAGAGGGATGACTTTTAAGCAAGTTTTAATGTCAATTGTGAACTTTCAGGCTATCAAAGGGCACCCGATGGAGGAAATGTCTTGCAGTATGTCGCCACCATTCAAGCGTGTTCTAGATGGTGGCCACAATTGCACACTTGCAACCAATGTGTACCATTTTACACATTTTTATTGTCAGTACCACAATCGGCAAAGATCATCGATTTAGATAAATGATGTTTGACAAAAAAAAAATTGAACAGAATGTCATCTAGATCTACAGATCGAGAAAGTAGAAAAGTGGCTCTCGATTATGTTAAGTGGGCTGTGTGGGCCTGCTTCTCGAGGCCAACGATCTTGACATTGAATTTTATAACTGTCGTGTTGAGATTCGTGTTGTATCGGGAGACTTTGGGTATCAGATGGTGAAAAACAACAAATAAATAAGGCCCCTACGGAGATTCCTACGAATTTCTCACTCTTTCTTGTCATATAGGGAAAATGGTGCCAGCCGTGAGGGAAGGGAGTCTTTGGGTGTCACAATTGAGCTGTTAATTAGGAAAAAACACAATATTTCCATTAAAAATCCACTCAGAACGACCTCACTGTCAGAGAACAATATAGCACAAGCTACCCGGCTCCAAGCATGCAGCTCAAATAAACCGCAAGGGATTTCTAAAGCTTACGCTGACCAGAGAGCATGGACCTCAGCTGTAGACCTAGGAAAACGACATAACAATCGGGGTAACAGAGTGGGAGACATCACTAAGCTATTATAAAACAAAGGAAAGACCAGCAGTATGAGAGTTAGTTGTGTTTGTTGAAAAATCATGGTTTTTAAAGCTCACTCCTGGTCAAACAAAAGATTCGCTGTCCCTTCAACTTCAAAAATTTTGGGTTCCTCTATTTCTTAGCTTTAAATTGATATAAAACACAAGCATGATCTAGAACATGGAATTTTGGTTAAAAAAAGGGAAATTCTGAACACCCATTTCCTGAAACCTGCCCTGTTTCATGTGACCATTTTAAGAGTTTTATGATGGTGTATCCAAAGATTTAACGTAACAAGATCACTCAAAGTAAAAGTTCGACATAAAATATTATTAAGAACTTACCTTGTGCCATGCTGATCATATCAAGAAGGCTGCAACATTATGACCGCTGCCTGTCTCGGACAGGCGAATATCTGGGGCTGCCGCGAGAACGGTAAGGTGAGGGGCTGCGGCTGTATGAATCCCTTGAATTATCCTCTTTCACACGTATGTATGAGACTTCGCCCTAAAAAAACAAAAGGAAAACAAAATTAGCACTCTCCATGAGAGTTCACCTGTAAAAAGGTCTTGTGACTTGAATATTCACTGTTGTAAAGGAAAACTAAATCACTCAGTTTAATATTCTATGCAATACGACCTATCACTATCACCCATGCTGAGTAAGACGGAAAAATTTTCTTGCTCAAGGAAGAACATGGAGAGGCCTCAAGTGGGCAATTAAATCATTACAGTACATCTACACACAACTTTCCCCCCCGCAATATGCGCCTCCAAATTTCACCCTCCAATCACACTACTAATGAAACAGGAAGGAAGACCTAAAAGACAAGGATTTCCAGGAAATTTCCTTGGGTCCATGGATAGTTACAATCACTGAGGAATAAATGAATTTAATAATCCATCTAGTATTTCCCATGAACACAAAGGGAATGAGAGGGTGGGGGGTGTTGGAGAGACGGGAAAAAATTATCAAGAACAGAAACCTCGTGTGATTTAAATTTTGTGTCATCCAACTTTTTATAGGCATATTTCATGTCTTCTTTGCGGAGAAATTCAACAACTCCTGTGCCGTCTTTGAAAACATCTGCATAGCACACATCGCCAGCCTCACGCATGTGATCTTTCAAATCCTGCCAACTACCACTTTGAGGGAGTCCTGGAATTGAAAAAAAAAAAAAGAGAAGAGTTCATTCAAATGGTTACCATGGTCACCTTTAGGGAATTGATCACTTAAAATTTGCGACTTATTATAAAAGCCTGATTGCAGACAAATATCTCACATCGAAGATAAAGTAACGAAATCATTATTAAAAGAAGACAAGGTGAAAAAAAGGTTCCCAAAACTGGGGAGATTTGAGAAAACACTTGGAAGATGGAAGACCCAGAACTGGGGACTCCCGAATAGACAGGGAGATTATGTCACATAAAATGAATTTCAAAATGCTGAGGTATTACAAACCTGATACTAAAACCCGGTGCTTTGTACGTTTAGATGGAGGTCCTCCCCTTCCACCAGATCTGCCTCCCCTATGGCCTCTTCCAGATCCCATGCCACCACCACGAGGAAATTCGACTCGAAGTGTGTATCCATCATAATTATAACCATCTCTACTCCTGACTGAATCTTCTGCATCGCTGAGAAGAAAACAACAAAAGTAAAGAAAATGACATGAGAAGGTTATCAAAGCCAGAAGAGCAGAGACCCACCCTCACCAATATAAGTAGCCTACTTAAGCAAGGAGTTTTAGGGAGGAACCCATACAGTGGGGCTTCTAGGGGGCTTGCCACCAATTTTCTGTTTCAGTCTTTAAAATTGGGTTGATTTGATTAACACAGCCAAAGCTCATGATTTTACAGGAAGAGTGCTGCAGTGTCAAGGTCATCATGACTTACTTTCATTCATAAGACGTGCAACCCAAGGTCGCAAGCTCACATTTGATGGGTTGAAAATGAAAGTACTATACCATGTATGAACTTAAAATAACTTGCAATTTCACTGGCTATTCTTCTAGTTTTAAATAGATATAACTTCCGAGTCAATTTCCTTTTATAAAGTATAAAAATTTCCTACAAAAGTAGGTCAGGGTAAATCACCCAAAGACAACAAATAAGAAGCCTGCCGCTTTTCAGATTGCGTTGCGCAGTGACCCATTTTAAGGGCATCTGCTTTCCTTGGGTTTTAAAAGATTTGACTAGCTTTAAAAAAGTTTAGCAGTAGACGATAGGCCTGAACATCATATTAGCATTTGTGACAACCAAATTAATCTCAAAATGGCTGCCGAGTATTAGGGAAGCAGTACCCTAGTCTAGTGCCCATTAACTAGGTTTCATCTAGGTTAACACATTTATGCCAATCTCTTAACGACTTGCCATGCATATCCATCATGGTCTCCATGCGTGGACAGATGGGACCAACAACCTTCATAAGAACTGAAGAACTCCCCTCATTAGACCGTCTAGGCAGCTTAATAGGAAAAGATGGCTGATAGAGCAAATGCCAGCCACCTTGCAGCAACTAACAGAGTGCCTAACGCTTACACATAAATATAAATAAGCGGGATCAGGCCCTTACACCTCCCACTATGATGTCTCTTTGAATTGAAGGGTTCCTCCCATCTAAGATTAGATTTAGATCTAGAATCAAGATTTCTTGATCTAATCTAGATTCTTTATTTTTACCATTCTCAATTTCTAATGCTGTTTCTTAATCCATATATGAGATCTATAGTAATGGTGTCGATGACCAATCAGCAGCACTTTGCATTAAGTGGTGATTATGGCCATGTTTTATTTAAATTTTGTTTGCAAATATGCTTTTAAAAATCCTGATTAAGATTAATCACCCCAGCATCAACTTTGTCAAAATAAGGCCGATTTGTTAAAATCATAGTGGGAAAATCTGAAATCAGAGAAAATCTGAGCCATTTACATCCCTGTATATAATTAGTCCTGTATGGGCAACATAACACGGTAGGCCTACATGCTGTTACTGAGTGTTAGTTACACGTAGGCCTATTATTATTATGTCCAGTACTCCATACACAGTGTAACGTGAGCATACCTGTGGACTGGCAGCGTATAGGACAAAACCAAAGAACATAGCCTTGGACAAAACACACACACACATGCAGTGGTCCGAAAGAGAGAGAGAGAGAGATGACATAGCCTGTGGCAACCATAGCCTGTATGCACTTGCACACACCTCGACCCGCCCTGAATGTGTCGGCCAAGTCCATTGTCTGTGTCTGCCGTCTCTGCTTTCACTTTCACGCATGCGCACACACAACCACACGGAAAGAACATGAGGGCAAGGCCTAATCTTCATTGAACTCAACACGTGGAATTTAATTAAATTACCGTAGGCCTAGGCCTACCCAAAAGCCAACCAATACAGGTCTGTCTTCACTTAACACACACAGACACGAGCCTTGGTATGAAATAACACTGCCCACTTTTCATGGTGATTTTGGCCCTTTTGATTATTTCATTATTTCCCTTGTATATCGGCTACAACAGGACTCGGTTATACAGGGATTTATGACTGGCCCCACCATACCTGTTATACCGAGGTTCCACTTTACTATAAACCCCTACTCGGATGCAATAGAAAACAGGGGGTTGGGTGGGGGGCAGCTTTTTGGACTAAGTTGTGGAGTCGCAGTCCTAAAGTCAAAAAACCACAGGGAACCAAAAGCAAGATGGGCCAGATTTTTTTTTGTTTCGCGGTTAACAATAATCGTCAGCTTGCTGTGTGGCAAGCAAATAAGTCCCAAAATGGCCATCTAAAAGTCGGGAAGTCTTGATTTGATGAGATCCCCATCGTGATCTCTCTCTTTCACCAAATGAAGTGGATTTTTGCATGTGGGTCGGTGGATGCCTTTGTGATGAAAGGTTTGTTTGGATAGGGTTGAGTTTGTTTCTTTTCTCGGGTGGAATTCCATATAGTCCTGCACTCCAGCGACATAATAAAGAGGGTTTTTTGATGGGATGGTAGTGTTTTTGTAGGGGTTAGGCTAAGTAAAAAAGAAAGAGCAGCAATTTTTTTTTCTGTCATGACGTAATTGTATTTATTTGTCTACGTCATTTGCCTGTTCTTTGTTTTTCTGTCAATCAGTCTTGAAAAATCTGAAATGACATTACAAAGAAGATAAACAGAAAATTTGCAGCACGGCAGGTTCGAACCCGCTTCACTCACTGAGCAAGCGAGTTTTTACCATGATGCCACGGATTGAGTTGGGTAAATTGCTCAGAACTTCTACTCATGTACATGTAGAGTAGGGGGAGTAGTGGTAGGGGTTTTTCCCAGAAACCAGCTTGTTTTGCAAAAATCGGTAGATTGATACGTCTTCGATACTTCATTATTCATAGAAAGTGGGTTTTTGTGTGAAAACAATATCGATATCGTCATTTCTTTCCTATCAAAAAGTCATCTTTTTGGTCGGGAAAGTGTTTTGCAGTGGTTTTTGATGACAGAATCACCCTCCTGGAATCAAAACCCAATGGAAAACCCACAAAAATAATAGTAGAAAGAGACCGGTGCAATACTATTTTATTTACCACTTACCCTAGAATCTAGAATCTAGGTCACTAGCTGGCGCTCAGATGTGTACACAACTAGGCTACTCTTGATTCTACTCAACTCCCTAGATCTACTTCTAAATGGACAAGATAAAAGAAAACATCGACAGGTACAAAAGTATGAAATGAGGTAATACAATGCAGTAATAGACGTCTATTATGAAACTTGAAACATGCCAAACGCTTCTCACCGTGGGTCTTCGAACTCAACAAATGCAAATGGAGGCCCTCGGCGATTTTTCAAGTCAATGAAATTGATTTTGCCAAATTTGTAGAATAAATCCTCAATATCTCTGGTGTTAATGTCAGGTGGAAGATTACCAACATAGATTCTGCATTCAGTTGGCCTGTAGTCACGAGACATGATTCTGAATCAGATAAAACTCACAGGCCTAATAAAGAGTCAAGGATCTTTGCTTCTCGCTTTCAAAGGAGGACAACAAGAGAGTGAAAATGGCGACTCGTCAATGCGTTCTTTCCAGCTAGGCCTAGGCTCGGCTGCGTCACGGTCACGGTCCTGGGAAGTATTCGATTCTTAAATAGTTTCCCGCGATGTTATGCCGAAGCCGAAGCGGGGCCACCAACGATTTCTCAATTCTATTGGCAAGATTGGTATTTACTCGAATTATAAAAGAAAAAAAAACAGGTTGAGGCAAGAGCAGCTCACGTCATCTGATGATCCGGTCGTGATCAAGCCGCATCTTTCTCGTATATTACGCATTCCTAGGTCCTGATATAACTGCAGGTCCGTTCTTGGATTAGGCTGAAAGGGGCTCGGTGCTCCTCCGCGGCCGTGTTATGGAGTACCAAACTGTCCTCAAGGAAGAAAAAAAAAAGAGCAACATTTCCCAAAGTGGGGTCGCGGTCACTTCGAAGGCGTTTCTGGGGACCGCTGCGATCGGAGAAGATTGACAAATTTTGATTAAAAGAGCATCGTAAGAGTTTGAGAACCCCATCAGACCTATCAAATACCTCTAAGGCCACAAACACCCTGTGTTAGTGTTAGTGCTTCATATATTATGATTTTAAAATGTAAGTCCCCGTGGGACCTGCGATTTAGATGAAATTGTGCCTCTTTTTCTAGGCTACAACAAGATTTTGTCTGTTTCCTAATGTTAAAGCCGATAATTAAATGCGCAATTTTCTCAAATTAATGACATTTGATTTGGTATTTGGATTTCTTGGCCATTCTGTACACAGTTTATTTTCTGCTAATCGTCAATTTTTTAGTAGGTCTACTTCGTGGTAGTGGATGGGGGTTGGGAGGCCGCGACATATTGACAGAGTGTGTGGGGAACGAATTGAGAATTTTTTTTTGAAGTTTGAGAACTGCTGGGCAAGAGGAATCAGGTTTATTACAATAATAAGTTAAATCTTAGAAACAAACAGAGTTTAGCGTAACCCCAGAAGTGACAGAGACAAGACAATACAAAGATAAAGTATTTCACCAGTTGGCAGAAAAAGAAAGCAAATCGGTGCAAAACGTCTCCAGTCCCACCTTTACAACTGAGTGATGCAAATGTTATGTATTTCACGTTATTTACTGTGTTCTAAAATAAGGCTGACGGCCAATATTGATGCTTGTGTTGCTCTCATTACGGTTCCTTCGAGATCACTGTCGTATATAACGTTGGGGTTATTCTATAGAATTTTTACTGACTGACCCTAAACGTAAATATATGCACATTGACCTAGATTCAAACTCAGTTAGCCAAAACCTTAACATTTTACAATCTGGTACTCTTGTTCTTCTTGCTCTTGTTCTTGTTGTTGTTGTTGTTCTTCTTCTTCTTCTTTCTTCACAGCGTACAGTTTTGCTTTCTCGGCGCTCACTCAGTTCATTCGACCGAAGTCCACAGAGATGTGATAAATCACCGTCAAGTCAACTTGTAACCTGACCCGCCGTGACAAAGGTCAACGGGTGCCCAGCGGCGTTGAGGCTTTCGCATCTTACGGGCCATTTTTTAATTGATTTCTAAGGCATACAATGGCAAAAAAGAAATAGACACAAGGTGCACTAAAGCATGCTAAGTGTTGGGACAACTATCGCTGCTGCTTCAACATAAAAATATACCCATTAGTACAAAAAGAAACCTCATCCAGACCATTTTCATACCAACGTTGTGCTACCAGAGTCAAACATGGACATTGAGAAATAAACAGGAAAAAACAAGATTGTAGCAGTAGATATAATGAGAAATAAAGTAGGGACTCAACCAAATCTGCAGCTGATGTTTGTCCACAATCTGGCCTCTACCTTCGATCTGTCCAGCATGGGTGACCCTGTCAGAAACTTTTGCTCTCTCTGGCATAGCTTTTGGGGATGAAGAAACTTGCAAGCCACCACACCACGGCAAGGATGGGGCATTTGAGGTGGTGTTTACACTCACATTACACATTAATTTTTTTAATTTCCTTTTTTCTTTTCTATCTCATGCCGGTTTCTAACTTCGCCAATTCCCAATCGATTCTTACGATTCCAAAGCGTTTGTGGTTTGTACTTACTCGAATCCACAATGTATTTCATACACTGTCGGCCTGTATTCGATCCAAACCGAGTCCCTTTCCCATAACCGGAAACTCTTCGCAATGAGCCTACGGTGTCGTCTTTTCGTTGACCACCAAAGGGGAGCGGGCTTTGTACCCTCGGTTCTCAGCCTATCACAAGGCTACAAGGCCTTGTTTTGGCCTACGGTGATGTAGAAACTTAGTATGCATGCATGATTTATTTGGGGTAAGATTTCCGTTTTGGGAGGCCAAGGCCTATCGTTCCTTCATCTAGTGACGTTCCTCCTATCCCGATTGTCTTGTGAGTTATAGGCCTAAAACAAATTTGTCCACAAATCGGCCGTTGGAACGGAAAGGGAAACGACTGTCGTAAGTTCCCAAGGACATCAGGAATCAAAGCTCAACATAGATTCTAGGACCACAGGGGATGTGTGTGAATGTGAGTCAGACTCAGGCACTAGCCCTCACCCAAGGCCGCCAAGTGTAAACAATCGCCGTCAATCGGGACGCAGATTCTAAGTAAGCAGGCCCTACATCTTAAACCATAACCCTAATCCTAAAAAACCCGAACACTCAAGAATTGCTCGACTTCACCTGTCACCTGCCAGCCACATCGTTTATTGATATTATATTAGCTAACTGCCGCACATATGTGGACTTCAGCTGCGTTGAGACTATGCGTCACTATGAGTGTATGAGAGATATGGCTTGGAGTTTCAGGACTGTTGTGTTGTTGATGCAGTCCATGTAGGTTGCCAAATCTGAATTTGGTATGATGAATTTGTCTCCTCCGAGCATTTAATCAACAGTTGGTTGGTTTCGTACCTGTGTTCCTACATGGCGTGTAGGTTACTTTGGAATATATCGGCAGGAGTTCCATAGTCGGGACGCGCTTCTGTGGGGAGTTTTATTTCCTTCAAATCTTCTGCCAAC
>JAOWAY010415481.1:0-14486 GCA_028565895.1 Goniobranchus geometricus | reverse complement strand
GGAGGAGGAGGAGGAGGAGGAGGAGATGGAGAAGGGGGAGATGGAGGAGGAGAAGGAGAAAGAGGAGGAGGGGGAGGAGGAAGAGGAGGAGGGGGAGGAGGACAAGAATACCAACAATGATTATAATGATAATAAAGAAATAGTAATACCCATAGTTAATTCTAGAATCCCTTTCAGAAATGTTCTACACCACTTTACAATTAGAAATAAAATAACGAAGAAAATTTGATTCGTTTTCATGTGCTTTCGATGATCTCCTGGCTTCCTTCTATATATAATCATGCATGTGATCAAACCTTCATTAGTTCTGGCTAATCGACTTAGTTCTAACAAAATGGTGTCAGTTGTATAGAAAGGGGGATTTTAGTGGGTCAATGCAGGGGAAAATTGTAGTAATGAAGTAAAAGTTTGTGCATTTGAGGAAAATGGGGAACATAGTAGGCTTTCAAAGGAAATGTAAAAACATTTAAATCTATAAGTGAACAAAGTAAAAAACAAAGGGTTGTGTGTGTGTATGTGTAGGGTGGGGAGGAGGGGGGAAGAGGAAAAACAGGGAACAAAGCATCTGTTAGTTTTCTTTTGAGGTAATTTAAATGATAAACAGAACGTTTTGTTATTTGCGTTTTTTTTTCAATATGGTTTCTTAAAGTGTTTAAAGTTCAATTTACGTTCAATATCATAATAATTGCTTTTCATAGTGGAGGGATGATCTCCAGATATGCACAGGAAAAAAAAAAAGATTTTATCTCTTTGTTTCTGTTCAATCATGATTGCCTTTGTGAAAAGAAAATACCAAATCCTGTCAATACTATGAAAAACAACAAAAAGTTACATACTAACTTAAAGGAGGTCACAACTGTTTCAAAAGTCCCATTTATTCTTAAGCTATCCATTTCAATGTCCTTATTGTTGAAAATTCAGGTGATGAATTGATGAAAAGACTTAAAAAACAAATATTTCAAAGATATTCAAGCTTGATGTGAGCTCTGAATCTGAAACTTATTTGTCGTGAAAATTTACCTCAGCAGTGTGCTTATAGTGATCTCAGAATGTTATTGATACAATGAAAGTCCCCCTCAGTTTAAACTTTAATACCACAATTAAGTTTTTGTATGCTTTTTGTAGCTACGGCATATTAAGCTAAAAATAAGAAGTATGGCTTCAAAGCTTTTCTCAAAAGTATTGCATCGTCTTTGGATTTGATATTTTAATAAGAGGATGTGTATGTCATACTGCACTTCATCTTACAAGATTTGCTATGATGGTAGTTGTCTCGCATAATGCATACTAATCAATTGTTACTATTTTCAAAAGATACCACCCCATTCTTTCTCTCTTCTTCTTCTTCTTCTTCTTCTTCTTCTTTTTCTTCTTCTCCTTCTTCTTTACCCTTGTCTATAATTGTCATATTTCATTCAAATCTCATTAAATCAATTTTATTTCTTTTTCCCTTTATCTATGTGGACAAGAATCGGCATTTCCTGACAAAAAAATATCTTGCTACAGATTTCACAGAGGATCATTTGCCTCTAACCAGTCTTTGGATAATGTTAAAAAATGTAAAACTTGTTAGTTTGAGGATCTTTTGCTTTCTTGAAAATTGTCATCATTCTGTGAAATTAGTGGGCTGTTTCAAAATGTACAAATATTCTTGATTGCATAAGAAGAATTCAATTTGATCATGATCATACCTTTCAGGCAATAAATCTTAATTTCCTGTATGGCAATCATTACAGAATGCAAATATAATACTTTAATGTATTTACACCACTTTACATCTCCTGCATGATCTGCTTTTGTCACATCTTATTCAAATTTTATCAAGTCAATTTTATTTCTTTTTCTCTCCTTTTTTATGGACCAAAATTTTAAAAGGCTAACTGGCGTATTCTGCATTTTCTGATAAAAATCATCCTGTTACGGATTGGCATAAGGATAATTTAAGTCTGACAAGTTTTTGGATAATCTTGGAAAAAATGTAAACCTTCTTAGTTGGAGGATCTTGGTGCTTTCTTTAATGTCATTAGCATTTGGTGAAATTGGTACGCCTTTGCCAGAAATATAATTACACTTGCTTGCACAACAAGAATTTAATTTGACAATTTCCACACCTTTTAGGCTATTTATCTAAATTTCTTGTACGGCAATCGTTACAAAATGCAAATAAAATTCCTTGATCTATTTAAATCAGTACCGGTATATATCTCTAGCAGGAAAATCAAAATGCACAGTATTAGCATTAGAAATATAAGATGTTAAAACATTGTCTATGTCACAATTGGATTAATTTGGTTTGGACCTTAGCGCATGGATTATGCATGTCACAACTGCAATCACATACAAAAACTTTTCCTCTCTAAGAATTTGTCTTTCCTTTATGATTTAATCTTGTTGGTATTTTAAGGCTCAATTAGCTCAGAGAATATCAAAACACGTGATAAAGTCAAACAATGGTTTGGATAAAAGAGAGAACAGACGTAACAGAAGTAAGTTTTAGAAATGGTGAAAGAAGTTGCCGCAAAGGAAAAGAAGAATTTAAAATGAACAATAGGCATAAAATATATCATATTACAAATAAAAAAAATGTAGGTAAATGGAGAGGTGGTTTGAACATACACCTACACACACACATAATAGTATTTATGCATAAAACACAAAACAAATGTTATTAACAAAGACCTTCAAGCCCAAAAAGTACTTTCCCTTCTTCAGCTATTCCCTTTGTGGGACATTGTCTCTTGAACCTTTTTGTGTAACAGCACTAGACCTTCCGCCACTCTGCTTGCTTATATTATACTATTGTTCCAAGCCATTCTTCTATATCCTGTTCCCATATTCTTGCTGGTCTTCCCCTACCTCTCCTGCCTTCAAAAATCTCAAAAATATGCTTTTCAATTGTTTCATGGTACTTGATATGGCCAAAGTACTTACATTGTAAATCTTTTAATAAACTGTGAAAGCAGTGTTGATTTAATGCCACTTCTAGTGAGTACTTATTCGTTCTATG
Organism: Goniobranchus geometricus; assembly: GCA_028565895.1. NCBI lineage: Eukaryota > Metazoa > Mollusca > Gastropoda > Nudibranchia > Chromodorididae > Goniobranchus > Goniobranchus geometricus. The sequence goes on along the minus strand of JAOWAY010415481.1, from coordinate 11,479 downwards.
TTTTTTGTATCCTAAGTATTCTCAAAATTTTAGTGTAGCACTTCATTTCAAAAGAGGTGGTCTTTTTGGTGTCTTCAACACTAGTGGTCCATTGCTCACAGCCATATGTTGGCGTGGGAAAAACAGAGTTTTGTAGGATTCTCTATTGAGTGTCTGAATTTTGCCCTTTCCAGATGGTAGCCATCTATCCCACTTTTGTTGTTGCTATTGCCAGTCTTCCTATTTCTTGAGTAGTTTTTTCTATTTGCTCCTATCCTGGTACCAGAATATTCAAAGCTGTTCATCCTTTCTATTTCTTCTCCATCCATTTTTATTCTGGCCTCTTCTTTGCACTTGTCTTTATCCATGATTTTGGTCTTTTTTTCCCATTCAGGTTTAATCCTTTTTGCTCACTTTGCTCTTTTAAACTTTTACAAAGCGCACTGCTATAAGATTCCCTGATTTTCCATCATGCTTCATGCACAGAAGTACTTGGCTCATGTGGATAACAAGTGACCCTTGCAGTGATTTTTGCAACGAAACCCAAACAAATGAGGGATGGTCACTGAACATGCCTCATACCTTATCCCAGAACCCTCCCTCCATTTCTCTCTTTCTGAGAAGACAAAAAATAACCTAAAAGAGGAAAAAGAAAAGACGAGAGAGGCAGGCTTGCTCAATCTTTGGTCACCTCTTGTGACATACAAGGGGAAATTTGGAATGGCAATTATTCTATCACTCACTAAAGCACACCGAAACCCATAAAGGGATCTGTCTTCTCTATTACATAGCTTTCTAATCAGTGAGCAAAAAACCCCATACAAAATCTTTTGATAAAACAATAAAATAAAATTTTAAATCTGTACAGAAACATCCATCACAAGATAAAGGTCAGAAAATAAATCATTCATAAGTTTTATAATCTAAAGAAATTGCAAAAAAAAATTTACATACTTTTGTCTCTTCAGTAACAAGATCTAAATTTCAACATTTCCCCACCACACAAAAACATTAATAAAACCAGTAAGAGGCAAATGCAATGGAACAAAACAACCCACCTCTCGATAAAAACCCTTTGTCTCAATCAGGTTCTTAAGGTCAATATTTGTTTTGTAATTATTTCATCCAACATTTTTGCATGACATGTTTAAAGTGTTTAAAAAAATGCCCACACACAACACAAAAAACAAAGGCCACTACAATATCAAGTTGAATATTGTACATACAAAATAAGTTTTACGATGGTCGTAAATGAAATATTAACATTATTCAAAGCTGCCCTTTTCTGCTATTGAGCCAGAGGTAAAATCCTTCAATAAAAGATTACAGGAAAAATCTTAAGGAGACTATTTCAAAACATATAGCAAAAAACATTGGGTTAGCACAAATTTCAGGAATACAAAATCATGAGCACTGTGATAGGAAATGAGAGGATTTTGTTATTAAATTTGAAAAAAATATCATACATTGAAAAAGAATAACTATGCCATTTCCATTAAAACTTTGAAAAATCATTATTGTGAAAAAGAAAAAAACCCACATTTAGAATTTATGATGAATGATGTAAATCAGGAGATTTTTTTTTTTTTAATTGACAAAGCTCAGCACCACACATGAGTGAAAACATTAGTATTAAGTAAAGGAATACCTGTTCGTTAAACTGTTGATTGGAGATGAATTTAAAATGTTCATAAAGGATTTCTCATGAAATTATTACAAATCCACTTTATTTATAAGAAAAAATATTTCCAAACTTGACCTTGTACACAAACAAAAATGTAGAATAAAACCTAGAATTTCAACACTTTGCATTGATTTATATATATATATAAATCGCTAGTAAGAAAATGGGTAAGTGAAAAGAAATCAGAAAACAAAAGAAGCCCAAAAACTTTAAATCTTTAGTTTGCCTACTTATAAGAATTCTAACTAATAACTGGAAAGATGCTTCATTTTGCCAAAGTTTTTCTCCCCCCAATGCAAAGGCAGGCAAATGACAAATCCATTTTATGATAATGATAAACCAGCATGAGTATGCTGCAAAACTTCACTTTTTTTTTTTTTTGACTTGTGGCCAAACTTTTTTCTTATTTGCTCCCTTTGAGCTTTTTTAGGGACTGAACTCAACAAAATAAGAAAAGAAAAACTATTGTTTCTGAACACTACATGTTAATTTTGGTGAAGCCATTTTAGCCTGCAAGCCATCAATTTGCATCTAACTATGTTGTTTGAAAATTCTTTAAATTAATAATCTTTACTAATAACCAAAACTTCTATACTTTGGAAAACCACAACTAATAAATGCTTCTATATTTTGGTTAGTTCCACAGCTATCTAGTACTTTTGTACCTTGGTGTTTGTCATGGTGACATTAGTAGAAATGTCATGGAAACTTGAAGGAAGAATAAACTCCAACCGATTGGTTCCAAGCTGCAGTGGCTGACGCAGAGCAGTGGCAATAATCTGTTTCCTTGGAGTCGCTACCACGGCTGGTACAGGCCTGGGGTTGATAATGTGCTGGATGCTGTTTTTATTGGAAGGTGCAGGGGTGGGTGGGAAAGGGGTAGGGGCAGGGGTTGGAGCTCCGAGGTGGTTGACAACCACTGGCATGATAAAATCATATGCAGCTACCTGAAACAAAGAGAGTATTTCATTTGTCTGAGCAAAAGAAAACAAAAACAAAAGTAAGAGATAAAACCTGGGAGGTCTGAAAGTAGGGGTAACCAAAAGAGTTCTATATCTCCCTTTTCCAAATAAACTGATAACTGTTTGTCAAATGCAAAAAAAAAACTGTTCATGCAAATATTTGATAAGGCAATAAACTACTCACCATTAGAAAGTTAATCACCTTTAAATCTAAATCATGCACAGATCAAGGCCTATGATGTCTAAAATGATAACTCAATAATGACATTTTAAAAAAACACCCTACCATCGCTGAAAATTCCAATATACATCTTTACAAGACTTACTTGTGTAGGTGTAAAAGTTATCTCCCCTTCAATGATTTCCTCAGGCTCCAGAGTTACAGATGCCATCCCTGGATTCAGTAGCTGATAATTGTAGTCCTCTGAGAGAAAAATGTAAAGATAAACATTGTGATGGCCATTTACTCAAACAGCAAATAGTCATGGCGACTGAATATCTGTATCACCTCTGCAGAATTCTGTCAGCACAACTAGATTTTCATGTATTTCTAAGAGAGCTTAAAAAATAAAAAAAATGAAAATTGACTTAAATCTTTCAGCTTATCCCAAATTTGGAGTTGCCACCACTGTTACCTTTCTGGCCAGCTGTAATGTCCTCTTTTCAAATTATTCAATAAAAACTAATTTAAAATTTAAAAACAAAAAAGCAACATTGCGATTGCCACAGTATTTCGCCAGTCTAAAGGCTTTGTTATTGATTTTTTATATGGGCCAAATGTTCCACAACTTAAATATTGGACCTCTTAGTCTACTGCCCATTGAGAAATCCTTTGTAAGACAGGTTTAGGAAGTGGGGGAAAAAGAAATCGAAGATCAACTTTTTCAGAAGCGACAATAACCCGGAATTGAACCCGGCCCTTTGGCTGCTAAGATAAGTGTCTTCTCACTAGATCCCCAATTCTCCACATACGTATGACTCATATGCTTGTCATTTATTCACAAAATAAACATGACTATGATTTATAAATCATAGATTTATCTCAGTCATGTATATATTGTGAATTATAGTTAGATATATTAAAACATGTTTTTTTCTGAGTACCCAGCAAAGTTCATGAACATCATGTTAGGAGGATAAAATTTTGCACTGGCAGTACAATCTCCAAGTTCTTCTTATTGCAAAGACTAATTCTGAATATTACACAGGTGATATTATATTATTGGATAACAGTGCAAAATATTCCTAATTTTTTTCTTTTTCAGCCTTATTATCTAGGAATTATCATAAGGTGCTTAGTTAAGAAACAGCATTTATGTTAAGTAAATAGTCCATAATGTCAAATGTTTTTACCTTGTGATTGACAGCCAGGAAATGCTAGAGCAAAGTCTTTATATCGGGTCAGGTCAAATTCCAGTCTACATTTAGTAGATGCCTGAAAGAAATAACTAAGAATTAAAAAGGGCATCAATGTCAACTTTTAAAACTTTTATCAGGCTTTTAGTTTCATCCACTTACTTCACTGGCTTTCAGTTAATTTCTTATGCTCTCTTACATTCTTTGCTCAGATAAATGGATTGTTGCCTCCCCCCTCCCCCTTTCCTCAATCATAAAGCATAACATATTGGAACTAAAACATGCATGAATGTCAAGCTCTTCTGAGCCAGGAGCTGTTTTGAATAGCTACCAGAGAGTCAAGAAGGCAACATTTGATGGGCTGGTTCACATAACATCACCCAGATTGTCTAGAAGCCATGCAGGTAATTTCATTCATATCATCCCAAACCAATCAGAAGGAATGACAGTAAGGCCTGAGAAGGTGATATCCCCTATTAGGCACATCCACAGGTTGTAGACAGGGGATATAGGTAAAGAGTTTCGCTACAAATTGCAAAAAAGGCAGTCATGGACAAAACTGGCATAGGTCATGGAAAGTGAAGTGGAAACAGTTACTAGGAACTATACGATAATGCTAGAAGTGATTAGAAAAATGCCTTAAGGTGAAGTTATGTAACCTTACCAGACATACTGATAGAACTTGTGATGCATGGAAAGCAAGCCATCAGGAGAAGAAAGAGTCCAAAGTCAGACCATAGATTACCGGATTCAACAACCCATGGACAGCCACGCTAGGAGTGAATTTTTCAAATAAATTGTATCCCACTAGGATTAGGGATGGAATGAAAAGTTGACTGGCCTCTGCATAAGAAATGGAGTTACACAATTACAATCATTGTGAGATGAAGGAGGTGGCCCCATGGCAAAATCAATAAGGGGCAGCAGACGACCCAAAAGATTCCATAGCTCAAAAAATTCCTCCTCATAGAGGCTGTGATGTACATGAATGATGATGAAACCAATCACAGAGAAAAAGAAGCAAGATGGGAAATAAAGACTTAAAGGAATTTGTTTACGGCCTAAACCTTCGACAGGAAAAGGTGATGGGGGTGGGGGTGGGGGGTAGGTGGACAAGGATGAAAAAATGAAGTGGCATTCTAAAATTATTTTGTTATCTCAAAAAAAGCTGCAAAGGTTTATATGAAACAATTTTTGAAAGACAAATTTTAATGTAAAGTACACCAATTTCTAGGGATGCATGAATAAATCACTTCCTTTCAACTTTGGCACATTGAACTACATCAATACCTTTTATGTTATGTGTATCATTTCCTTATAACAAGGTCTATCAGACAGATTTAGTGCGTAGTTAAATGGGAACAATAGTTAAAGGCAAAATTTAAATGTAAATCTTAATGATTTCATCCTTTAAGACAGCATGAATACAGCATTTTATTTCATATTTGGCACATACACCTATACATCTCCTTAATTTCTACTATGTATACCATTTCCTTCAATAATGAACTTTGAAAAAGCAACTTACTTTGTTTTCAAGTCTAAAGGGCATAGTGGCAGTGGAACCACAGAAGACGCCACCAAAGTTGAATGAAGACTGAGGAGGAAGAAAGGTACAATATTTACCTTAAACATGTCAAAGGTGAAGTTTTTATATCATCATCAAAGCCTGTCACTCCTAAGATGATATAAGCCAAAGACAAGACACCTCCATTCACTTTACTATCCTTCAAGATACTTTTCAGCTGTTTCCAAGTCTGACCCATCGTCTTCATGTCCCTCTTTACACCTCTTCTCCAGGGATGAAGGAAAATCCAAGAAGCACCATACAATTTTAAAGTAATTCTAGTGCCTAAAAAACAATAGTGATTAAAAGTCATAATCATGACAGCTGATTAATGTTCAGGAATAATCTGCCTCTGCCAGCCCCAGCAGTTAAATGTCAACCACTGCTTATGGTGACACAAATATCCTCCAGTAATATCATCTGGCATTCGTGGAACACTTCCTACAAACTCTGGCATCTAACACTGGCCTTGTCTGTTGTAAGACAGTTGTTTTATCGCTTCTCTATTTAATCTCTGTCTCTCCTTGAAACAGTGATGCCACCAGCTTTCTTGTTTTATTACTGATTACATGACTCACAATCTTTGGCTTTCTTGAAGATATTAATCAAAATAATAATAATAATAATAATAATAATAATAATAATAATAATAACAAATACCATTTCTGTCCCACAGTTCCATATTTCAAAGACATGCTTAATGCGCATTACAATTTCAATATTAAAATGTGAATGAATCCATCAATAAAATTAAGAGTGTTATAAACTCATAAAACAATTTAAGAGAGAACAGAAAAAGAAAAAAAAAATAAAGACATTAACCCTTACAATTTTTTAGAACTTTTACAAATTTGAAAAACTTATCACATGAACCACAGCTGTACAATTATAATGTTAAAATCTGAATGAATCTATAAATAAAAATAAAAGTGTTACAAAACTCATAAAACAATTTTGAAAATTAATTAATTAATTAATTAATTAATTAATTAAATTTTTAAAAATATATAAATTAATCCTTAAGAATTATTACAACTTTTATAAAGTTGAAAACTTTTCACATAAACCACAGGATTTGGTTAAAAACAGTAATAATCATGAACCCTTAAAAATCATTAGAACTTTAAAAAATTTGAAAACATCACATGAACCGCAGAATTTGGGTAAAAACAGTACAAAAAGAATTTTTTAATCAATAAACAAAAAATAACAGACAGGACACACCAAGTTCTTGTAGGACAAATGAATACATTTGCTCTCTTAATGGTCCAAATCACTCAAAAAAGAAATGACCTTCAGTATGTTTTCTTCATGAGTCAGGCCATATGGCATTGTATAATGACATAATCATTATCCATCTTCTCCTGTCTACTATGAGAAGCATAAGGTACCCAGCACACATCTCCATGTAACTCCGTCTTAGACACTTTGTCACTTCTTCTACAGCCCTTGTATCATAAGTAAAACGACATACAAAAAGACTTAAAATCACAAACCACATCAATGTTGACATCTGGTGGCTCCACAGTGCCTCCAATTCTCAGTTCAATAGTCTTGCCTCCCCTAATGGACACCTGAACTCTCGTATCAAACTTCATGATAGCATCCGGGGTCAGGGCAACGCGGATCTCAGTGCTGCCTCCTACAGGCACAACACCATGCACTGGGCTCACAGTTAAACCTGGAAGGGGATTTGGGTCCAGCACCTTTAAGGAATAAAAATGTGATCCAGTAATGGTTGAATTGGCAATGCTGTTACTTTAATTTAAAAACAAAAAAAGGAAAACACAAAAACACAAACATTCCCAAGAAACTCATAAAAGACTATTGCTTATGTGGCATAAAAATAAGATCAATAGTTTAACTCTGTATGCGCCAAGACTTCTACAATGTCATTGGGTAGTCAGAGAGGGATGCACACGGTGAATAAAGTTTTGAGGATTAAAAGCCTAAGTTCAGATTTATCTATCTTAAATATATTTTACGCAGCATTGTTTGGACTTAAGCACATTTGTTTAGTAATTATCATACAATGGAATTTAAAATCACCTCATTTTTCTGTCTGTTAGCCACAACTTTTTTGTGCGGCCATCTACCCAGCAGCTAATAATCCAGTTTGGCAAAAGAATGAGTTTATATTTTTAATGTTTACTAAAACAATTTATACCTGAAATGTAATAGAATGATATGAGACTTCCCATCTTCTCTTCTACTCAGATACAGAGATGGATCTAATAATGATGAAATTCACTAAAGGGTATATTCATGTATCTATCTCCACAACATCTTCTACTGTTTATTATTATTATTGTTAACGACCCATATTTTGTTTCTTTCTTTGGAGACTTGAGGCTTTTAGTCCAAAGCAGCTTATCTTAGAAAAAATTGTTTCTCTTTTAAAATTCCAGGGATGCGACTTATGGTCAGGAGCAGCTTAGAGTCTAAAAATTATGGTAATTTGATTATAAGTCTTATCACATTCCAAGGTGTATTGGCACAGAAAGAGTTAAAATATTTTTATTCACATGGTAACCACGTATTTTAAATACTGTCTTTTTCACCTATTCCAGACATGGGATGTATATATATACCCATCAAATTGTCTCTGAAGTGTCCCCCTGAACAGGCTTCCCCAAGAGTGGAGATAATAGAAATGACCTGTGGCCACCTTTCCATTTGTGTCTTAAGATATGACCTTAGTACCACTGTTTAGCTTGCTTTTCTTCACTGCTTAGCAACTCCCTCCTAATCCTACCATTCTTATGCCATTCTCCTCCTCTTGATTCCTTAAGAGCCATGTGATTACCCTCGAATGATATACAGAGCTTCTTCCTAGCATTCAATCACATATCAAATTGCTTTATATATGCTCAATATCCTGTAAAAGCCTCTTTCAAAGCCATGGAGATACATTGCGCTTGTGCTTGTCTCCCAGACAGAGATGATGCTCATTTTATTCCTGAGCAGAGTGAAGATAAATCATGACATGGGTCTTTCCGAGGGACCCAACTTCAGGACTAGTACAACCAAGATTCAAACCACGATCAATTCACTCTGTTGTCATGTTTAATCATTTGGTCATTGATGCCTCTCTTCTTTTATGTTTCAAATGATATATAGCTGGACCAGAAATTTTGCTTTTTCCTTCTCTTTTCTATGTTTGCTTAAATGACTAATCTGTTCATTTTTAAATAATTTTGAATAGCTCATCTTTCTACTACATAATAGCTTCCTTTTAAAAGATGTATATGTTAGTTCAAAAATACCCCCAAAAGCTCTTTGATTTAACACTTGTGTATGAGAAATGCATTGAGAATGAGCTCTGTGACGTCCCTACCTGAAAATAGCCATGATTATTTCCAGCATTGTGGAGAATGGCTGTGGTAACAGTTGTCAGATTGACTGGCGCAGCTCCAAAACTGATCCTTTGGTCAAGAAAGTACACATTTGTGGGTCCAAGCTGGAGAAAAGATTTTTAAAACAAACACTGTTATTGACACTTATAAATCTTTACTTTAAAAAATGGATGACAATTTCTACAAAAACCTACCAACCCCACTTCTCAATAAGAAAATCTTTAAAAATTTAAGAAAAATGTGAAGCAATACATAGGATTTTTGCCTTTGGAATCAAGTAAGATGATATTGGAGTATATAGTCACATGCAAAGAAATGTTCACACTCCAATTTCAATTTAAGTGTATGTCATTTCTTTGCAATTTGTTACAACATATCTCATTGATAGGTGAAAAAGATTCTCTTCAAAATTTGATCTTTATCATACTGTTCATAAATGTAGCATTTGAGCTACCTCCATTGGAAGTAAGCTGTTTTAAATTTGATTATCATACAATGATTGTACTCTGAGTGACATTTGTGCCTCCCATGGATTATCTACAAAAAAGGATACCAGTTTTCTAAATTACACTGCATAAATGTATCCTATCTAACAAGACACCTCTTCTGTTCTCAGATCAGACATTGTGATTATAGATATTGGGTGGCAAGAGATCTTGAATAAGATAAATGTTGTAGTAGAGCTGTAATTTAGGACTTTCTAAAGCCATAACAATGTGTTGAAAACTAGCACATCAAGACATGTAGTCATTTTAAAACCAAGGCCCTGTTGGTACTGACAATCATTTTTGAAATGTATCTGCATCTGTTGTTGTGGGCCGCTGATCATTTATTTGAATTGACCTTGCCTTGGATCGGTCAGGTCTTCTGGAACGGCCACTTTTCCTTGCATTATCTTGTGGAGGAAATTTAGTTGGTGATCTACTCTCCGTTCTTCAAAGATTTTCCATTTCAACCATTTGATCAAGCCATTCATGCTACTTTTCTGTCCAGAATCTTTGCAAACAAATCTTGCGACCCATCTCTGAATTTTTACTAGTCTGTTGATATCAGTCTGAATGTAGAGATCCCTTACAATGCAGCCAAATTCCAGGACAGGAAGAATTTGAGAGGTATAAGACTGCTCTTGCAGGGCACTTTCTAAGATTTGTCCTCTTTATGCCAAAGATGGAGTTGGCTCAGTTATAGATTTTGTGGATATGTTCTGACCATTTGAAGTTGTCCAAAATATAAATTCCTTAATATGGGTTTTCTTTAAAGAAAATAATTACTGAAATAAGCTTAGGTTTACTTTCAATGGACTGACATTGTATAGCACTTTGGTTTGTTTAATTTCAGTTCCCATTTTTTCAGCCCAACTTTTCTTATTTGCCTATAGATGACACAGTCATCTGCAGATAGGCATATTATTGGATGGTCCAATTGCTACCCAAAAGAAAGGAAATTAAATGTTGAAAATTTTGACAAACATGCGTCAAAAAGTTAGTCATTTATGATGTGGCTCATATGCAACAGCTTTGAAGAAACACTGCCCCCCACCCCCTCGTTCCTCCCATCTTTTCCCACAAATGCGTGGAAAGAGATCAAAATGCTTACAAGAATTTTTTTTCCGGTTACCTAAAGATCAAATGGTGATAAAGGTCTATATAAGTAGTCGTCTTTTAGTCAAAATGGCCTACCAGGCCGGAGCTTATCCCGGTTTCCATAGTATTAAGCAGACAGTGACAGATTTTTTCCATGACTCTCTGAATAGGATATCTTTATTCTATTGCAGATTACTTTTACAGCCAAAGTTGTACTCTTTTTCACCTGCGTAGAGGGAAGCAACACTTATTTACTAAGGAGGAAAAACTGCTTGCGTGCGAAGCGAGAATCGAACCTGCTGCCTCTCCGTCAACAAGCTAACGCTCTTCCACTGAGCCCGAACTCCCCCCCCCCCCCCAAAAAAAAAAAAGGAGGCCTATAAGGTATACATTGTCTAACGCAGGGTGAAGGTTGAAAATTCCAAGCATGACATCATCTTTGTGTATCTTATCTGTTACTTAAACTGCTAGGTTTATTTACTGGGAAGGTCACAGTTCTAGAATGAAAACTGGCACGATAATGTCCGGCAGTGTCGGCGGGGCAGTCAAAATCTACAGGGGCATACATTCCCACGCCATTCATCAGAATATAGAAAAATAACAACAAGTATGCCTTTTGTATCCGTTTTGTGGATGAAAATCAACCATGAAGAGATGACAAGAGAGGTGAAATTTGGAGTCTCACATAAAATTAAGGAAAATACACAAACAAAACAAATACATTATGGAGGGCGCTTACGCAAAGATATAAGAGAAGTTTTCGTGGATCCGGATGAAAAAGAAGTCATTTGTGTTCATTTAGATGAGTACCAACCAACTGCTGTTCATAAAAATGCAATTTATTTGTGTTTTTATGTCTTTGTATGTTGTCTGAACTTCGTGTATGAACTCTGAGAGTCGACAGCGGCTAGAAGCTTTTGAAATGTGAATTTACAGGCGAATACTAAAATCCCTAGGACATCCCAATAAAAAAACAAAACAAAACAAAAAAC
>JAOWAY010415370.1:0-14487 GCA_028565895.1 Goniobranchus geometricus | reverse complement strand
ACATAAACATGTCTAAATAGCACCGTCGCTGATATGACCTTCGCTGTTGAAAAGTGACGTTAAACCCTCAAAGTAAGTAAGTAAATCTTTTTAGTTGCTGATGACGTTTGTGTAATGCATGCTTACAGCTTATATAATTGTCAACGAATGTATGTTAAGTTTAATTGAGAACAACTTGCAAGGCTTTGTTTATATCACAGTTGAAGAGATTTTCCCAGATTTTCCAGATTAAAAAAAAAAATCCTATATTACCTCTAGGTTACTACTTGTAGATTGGAATTGAATTTTTTGTTTTAAGTTCTGATTAGATTTTAATGACATTCTTGATGTTGTATAGTTTTTAAAAACACACCCGAAAGTGTTTTGTGCCATTTTCCTAAGAACTCTAAATGTAGGCATGAATTTTCTCTACCAATATTGGTCAGAATAGCCTTAAGTCGGGTATATTTGAAAAGAGGAAAATCTGGTGTCTAAAAATGTTCAAAAAGTTTTGTGAATGGACCAGATATCAGAATAAAAAGTAGTGATACAAAGTAATGACAATGCTCTCGGAGGCATCCCTTACTGAATAAGCTATCATAGAACAAAGGAAAAGTAACCCTTTGGTTTATATAAGACTGAGGTTGGTATTGTCAGTTATAAGGCCCAGGTATTCAAAACTCAAAAAGTCAGAATCCACAGAGCTTATGTGTTCCTCATTGTGTCTCTTTGACAGTGAACTTCAAAATTGTTCTGACTGTGTTCATCAGAAAGCTCAACACTATACATGAACATTTTGAGAGAAAAGAAAACCTGGCTACATCCTCTCACTTGTTTTGAGGTCAAACCGAGATGCAGCGCCTTATGTGGTCCAATTTGTTCACATTACACCCTAAGGCTTAATCTTTTTTCTCTCATACTGTAGTTGTTTTTTAAATTCGCTTCCTGTATAATTTTTCATTTATTTTTGCATATTTTATTTAAGTGCGTTGAAAATTTTCTACTTTTTCTGTCATATTCCCTTAGAACCCCCAGATGTTACTCAGTGTGAACTGGAAGACGACAAAGAGTGTCTTCGCTATTTCTCCTATGAGTTTGATAGCAGAGGGGATGTTGTCTTGAAATATAAGAAAGCAAAGGGTAAGGAATGTGAAACAAATGATACTATAAAACGTAGACTATATGATATGCTTCTATTTAAGTAGCACCTACTGAAATTAAGTTTCAGAATTAAGTCAAGGTTCAGGAGATACTTTTCAGCCTTATGATGCTCATTGATTTTATTGAAATCTTTATCTTTGGTGTCAGAATTGAAGGGAAGTAACACCTTTCACTGTTTTAACTGTCATTATGTCACTTATTACATTTTTATTCCTGCTGTTATTATCTCTTGAGGCAAGGTGGGAATCACTGCCACTATGCCGTTTATGCTATTTTAGGCTACAAAATTGATCCAGGACATGTCCAGCCACTATTGAGTGAAATGTTAAAAATACCAAGGGGCATTAAATAATATAACTTTGAATATTTTGTTTTATGAAAGCCGCTTCAGAATTTAAATATTTGATTAAATGCTCAGTTAATGATTTAATTTATAAGTTTCTTGTGTTAAAAAGACAGATGTTTAATCAACCGAGTGTACTGTGGGGAAAAAAATCATGGTTTTGAGTCCACAATTTTTAACTCAAATGTGGTAAGATCAGTCCTATGGCAAGCTGCAGAACACCAAGAAAAAAACAAAGACTAAGGGATTTTAAATAGAATATCTTTGTAAGATTCTGAAAATCTTCCGGGAAATGTGAATGAACAATGATTCTGTCAGAAGATTGAAATAAAACAAAGGCGATTCGATGGCTGGGACAAGATTTATGGATTAAAAGAATCATACATGCTGATATGGTACTGAGATTCTCTAAGCAAGAGGAAAAGGGAAAAGACTAATTGTGTGGGTGGAGGAGGAGAATGGAGGTTGAGACGGGTGAGATAGAAGATAAATGACATATCACCCTCTTCTTCAGGACCAAAATGCATTGAGTTCACAGGGAATGAGGAATGTTAATGGAATGATCGAAAATATTCTTTTGAGATACAAGGCAATACAGGAGAAGAAGAGGGTAGTTGGTAGTTGTCATCATGGAGGAAATGGGAATGGAAGATAGGGTCAGAATGTGGTCAAGATTGAATAAGTTTTATGTTTATTTTGGGCATGGGTGGAGTATGTTATAGAAGAATCCTAGCTAAAAAAAAAAAAAAGTCAAACAACAAAGTTCTAGAATTTATTAGAAAACATAGAAAACTGATGACTACTGAAAAAGCTCAGAAGGAGACAAATGAGATTTTGTGGAAATGTGTTGGGACAAAAGAGTATAGAGAAATTCGCAGCACTCGAAAAGTCAAAAGAAAAAGAGCTTGCGGTAGACAAGAAATCACATACATAACATCCCATCATACAAGACTTATCACATTGTAAAACTAATGTAAAATACACCAGAATCATAGAAGACATAGCAACATTGAGACAGATGATTGGCAACATGCACACTGGCACATGGCATCACTGAGGATGATGGCATGTGACTCTGAAGATCAAATGTGGGATTTTGGATAACCGACTATTGTAATAAGAGGAAGATGCAAATGTTCATTTTATATTTTGAAGAAGACTTTGAAAAATAAACTAAAAACTAAAATTCCTTAAATCATTTACCTAGTGGAATTGGCTATACTTGACAACGAAAGAAAATACTTCCATTTTCCTTATTTTTGATATTTTGGTTTTTTTTTTACACACAAATTGAACCCCTCAGTATTCATCTCTGAGTTAGCTTAACTCTATCGGGTAGTCCCAGGGCCCAGTGACGTGCCATTTTTGGAATCTAGACACAACACTGGATGAGTGCTAAGCCGGGCTTCTTGTTCTTTTAAAGGTCAAATAATTCTCTTTTAATAATATCAGTTGCATCATCCAACTCAGTCCCAGACCAGCATCATTTATGCATTGGTACTTTATGAAGTAGGACAATAATTTAGGTGAGATTTTGAAATGAACTATAAAATCCCAGCATTTATGCAGCCAAAGTCTAGGTTTGATTTCATTTATCAATGGATTGCTTTCAATTATGGTTTGTAGGAATTGTGGAAATGGAGGTTCAATTATGTTCTATCAAGTTGCATGTCTATTTAGATACAATCCTGGTTTCTCTTTAAATTGTGGCAATTTTGTGTAAAGAATTGGGGTTAAGTGTCCAAGGCACAATTTATATATTTGTATATTGTTATATAACATGGATCAGTTCAAATTCCATAAAGTTCTGCCATCTCACTTTGTGTGTGAAACAATTTGCAAAAGCTCTTTGATTGTCTCGTTTTCCATATATATCACATAACTTTTGTCTTGCAGTGTAGACAGCAAATTTGTTGATTTAAAATTCAGTATTTATAAACAGATTTGGCTTTTTTGAATAAGGTAGATTTTTCTTTCTTTTTCCTTCCTTTTTTTTTTTTTCTAACACCATAGCTGTCTTTATGGATTGCATTCAGACTTAGTAGTTTGGAATCTAAAAAAAGTGATTTCATTGCACTTGTGAAAAATCCTACTGCACTATTAAGCCTTATGATGCCTTGACTTTGCTCGAAAATTTATCCTCCCTAGTATGTCCGGACTCTGTCAATGTGTTGGCAATTGTTGGTGGAGTTGTTGGAGGAATTTTGGCTGTTGGACTTCTGCTTCTCCTCCTCTGGAAGTTCCTGGTACACATTCATGATACCAGAGAGTTTGCCAAGTTTGAAAAGGAACGACAGAACGCCAAGTGGGACACTGTAAGTACTAATTTTGAAAAAGCAATAAATCTTCTTCATAATCTTTGGTGTTTAATTTGTCTTCTTTTGCACCTTTAATCCTTCATTAAGTCAAACTAGATAGTTTGATGGTAACATGCACTAAGGCAATGATATCTAGGCCAACTGAGTCAGTGTGAAAATATTTAAGTCCAATATCTAGAAAGTAGATCTAGTGTGTAGTAGCAGAATGAATCAGCAACATGCATAAACAATGCCTGCAAGACCGTTTTCTATTTAGAATCTTAAATAATTTATTTTCTCTAAACATGTCAAGCAGCCAACTTCGCTTGCTGGTTCCCTGGCTGTTGAGTACGGTAGATACAATGGAGATCTTTTCAGCAAGATGGTGCCAGTAGACATGCCTTTTTTTCATTTCTTTTTTTTCATATAAAATAAATGACACTCAACATTCAGAAGTTATCTTTAACAGTTAGTATGAATGAAGAATAAGAACGCAAAACTTGAATGAAGCTACAACAAAATGTTCTGATTGATCTGACTGACACTCAGTCTTTATTAATTCTATAACGTCACACTATGAAACTCCTCTATGAAATTTTACATTTTTCACAAGAATAATCCTGCAAAGAAATTTTAGTAATGCTCTTATTCTGAAGCTGCAAAATTTAAAAGAGTCAAATATTTTTAGAGTCACTCACTCACTCGTCACTCGTCTTTATCATCGGCTCCGATGGTTGCTGCAACACTGGCAACAATTTCTCACCATCTGCATCTGTCTGGATGTTCTCATCGTCTCATGGGTGTTCATTTCTGTGATATCTTTTAGATTTGAGAGATAGGACATTGATGGCCTTCCCTGCCTTCTGTTTTCTTCTGTCTTTCCTTGAAGGACTTTTGTCATAAGATTTGTCTTGCTGTGTCTTGTTGCAGGTCCCATATATCTTAATTTTCTTCTGTTTATTTCCCTGACTAATTCCATTTGTGCGCCAAGTTCTTTAATGACACTTTTGTTCGCTCTCCATTCCATCCATTTTAGTCCCAGTATTCTGCGATAGATCCACTTTTTAGCTGCATTTATTCTGTTTATGTCTTTTTTTTTTAGGGTCCAGGCTTCACATCCGTAGATGGCAACTGGCCATATGAGAGTTTTCAGAATATTTAGTTGGGAATGTTCTTATCTCATTTTTAGAGTGAAGTAATTAAAAACTGTCTTGGCCCAAATATTCCTGGAAAGGGCTAAAATTTTTCGATCTGTCCAACTTGATACAATGCAATGGTAGGAATCATAAAGGTCAGCTTTTCATCCTTTCATGTCAGTAGCAGTAGAAAAAATGTATTCACTTGAAATCTGCCTTTGTTTTGTGTCATCACAATGATCGGAAATAATTGTTGCTGTTACTTTTCGGTTCTTGAAAAAGAGTGGAAAGTATCATTTTATTTTGAAAAAATGACTTTGAAAGATAATAGACATAGTCCATGTTACTTTGGTTTTTATGTTAGTCATATGGAGAATTTGCATTAATTACAAATGCGTTATGTCATCTGAAAATAAAGGAGTTTGAATTTGATAACTTCAGCATTAAATGCAGCAGTCAAAAATGCTATTTCACAGTAGCCATACAGTGTATTCATAACCATATCTGTGTAAGCCTTCCCTGCTGAACTTCCATTTCCTTGTCAGTTGTGATGTCATGCTGTAGGTAGTCTAAAGGATGTGCAGCCCAAATTAGTTTTCTCTTGATGGTCATTGATTATCATTTCAATGGTCAACCAATTAATGATGACAAGGAAATCAAGGAATGAGTGAAAAACAAATATGATGAGATTGGAGTGTCGGTCTCGCCTCAAGAAGGGGCGTTGAGCTCAGAATCTGGCTGGCATAAGTCAAATTTTAGAGAGAGGCCTTATTTAGTACGACCTCACTGCTTTCCATCCACAAAGTGTTTATTCATCACATTTACTTTTCTTTGTTACTGTTTTTTCCCCGCAGGGAGAGAACCCTATTTACAAACAGGCAACTTCAACTTTTAAAAATCCAACATATGGCGGACATTGAGATTCTTCAGCATAACATCAAAGCGCATCGCCACTTGGAAAGTCCTGATGGGAGAAAGGAAAGAGAGTTATGCAGTCAGTTTCTACTTGGTTAAGGGAGAAAGGCTTAAATTTGCAAAGCTGTTTGAATGCACCGGTTTGTTTGTTTTTTTTAAATAACCATGTGCCTTTTTTACATGAAACTTTTTGAAAGTGTTTTGAAATTCATGGTTTTTTTTGTCCACTAGTGCCACACTTCATCTTCCTTGAAATTTAAAAAAAAAAAAAACTCCAATGTTTTCTTCCCTTTTTTGTGATGGAAATCAAAGGCTCTGAAATCCTTAATTGTTCAAAGAAGAGATTCCAGATTGTAAACTCATAGAAAATATTAACTTATACGTATTGAGGGATATGTAGACTTAAGTTGTTTTCTACTCAAATAGTGAGAATATTTTATCATTCAGTTTATGTTTAACTGGAATTATTGATGAATTATTATATAACTTAGAAGATCAGGGCTGGTTCCCCCGGGAAGATTTGTTGCAGCAAATGCTGCCAGAATAAACTGCAAGAAGTAAAGAAAAATAAATTAATGCGTAACATATATTTTTTATGTTGGTAATCCATTTTTCTATTGGCCTTTCTTTTGTTTTTCGTTTTTCAAGTCGTTTGTGCCCTTTTGATTTTAGCACTGGTCACGGACCAGAGTGATTTGATTTATGTTTTTCATACATATTTGAAAACAGTTGAATTTTCATTAAGGCACAGTGATGCGCTTAGATTCGTCAACAGTAACAGGGTTCCTATATAATGATTATGTTTAGCTTGATGAAGTGTCGACATTTACAGGAAGTGTTCTTTTAGTGAAGCATGGAAGAAACTGTAGTTTCAGAGCTAGATGATACTAAATTGATTTACATGTTTAAAAAAATTGATTGAATGTATTAGCAGTAGAAGGTTGTTAACATTAACTGTCCCTCTAAGCCTGTTTTTAGTTGTATGGTTTTGCAAGACATGCAGACTCAGCATGAAGTATATTTTTCAATAGAACTGTCTCTAAACATTTAAAAAGTAATAGCGCTACTTTCTAAATATAAAATTTACAAAGTGATGAATGCGATCATGTATATAACTTTTTGATTATGGAAATAGATCTGATTCAGCTTTTGATTTTGTCAAATTATATTTGAAATCCTCATTTAGTGCTTTTTTTGTGTTTGTTTTATTTTTGTCCTTTTGGATGTTTTCAATATAGAATGGAAGTGTAGCATTGCTTTGTTATGCTGACCCTAATTTTATGTTTAAAGATACATTTAGTGCCTTTACACTTAATTTTCTTCTTCCATTTATGGTAGGGGAATCTTGTCTTTATCATAAAATTGAAATTCTCCCTCCCTTTAGTTTTGTACTTACAAGCAGATCACCTACAAATGTTGTTGGTTTACATCAGCAATTCTAGTCCAATTTGATCTATGCATTTTATGTATTGTTGGTAAGCATTTTAATTTTGTACTCTTTTTAAAGTACAGGAATTCCTTTTTAAAGGCTTTAATTTTTAACAATGGGTGGATTTTTAACATTCTAACATCCGTTAACAAAATCAAAATAACATTATATCTTACAATTTGGTGCTCTACTTTTGTTACTCATCTTATTTACTCTTTTAATAAGTCCATCTTCATAAAGTCATTCATTTGTATTTGTGAAACTGGAAACTGTGCAACTTAGATGTACAGGAGATATTAGCTTTTAAATTTTTCTCTACATTATTGGTTTTTTCCTTATGTGTATTTTTCTTTCTGCAAATTATTGTTTATTCCAGTTTATGTCTTCCACCACCAGCAACATTATTTAGGTATTTTGAATATTCTAAGATATTTATCATGCAATAAGTGAAACTCGATTGAATTTGTTCTGTACACCTGAGGAAATGATGCGTGAGTGTGTATGTGTGTGTTTGTGGGGGATGGGTGGGGTGGGGAATATGTTACTGTTCCACTGTTGTTAATTTTTTTGTCTACCCCCTTTATGAGAATAATTGATGTTGAATAGCTTTGTTACTGTTCCTTTCTCTATGTGACTTTTTTTGTCCTAAGTAATAGCAGGAAATAAACATAAAAAGAAAAGAAACAAAACATACAGAAAAACAGCAAACAACCCGAAACGGCCTTTGCATCTTCTTAATATGTACTTAACAATGAGATTGTTGTCTGTGCATGCACTGTCATTGAAGTCCTAGTGGACTGCATTGAAAATTAAAGAACAAAGTTTTTTTTTTGTTTTTTGTTGTTGTGCAGAGTACATTATTGAAACTATGTGGGAGGGGGGGGGAAGGAGTCAGCAATTAACCCTTGGTACTTGTGTAATCAAAGTTGAGCATTCATCAAATCCATTGATAACTTGAAGTATCACTTTGGTCATGATTATTGCATTGCGTTTAATCATGTACACTTTTCTTGCATTGAAACTTTCAACAAGCAATCAAACATCCACCCTCTCTTTGTCATTGTCAGTGTTTTATATGGTGATATTCTGAGGGTATGTGTATGCATTTTATATGCATTTGCTTTGATCATTAAATTTTTATTTTAATTTTAAAAAATGATGGATATAATGGCTTCCTTTTTTTCAAGCAGAATTTAACTCTGGGCCTTGTTTATTCTTAAAATGATGACCTGTCTGGGGTATGAGTTTTCCTGGAATAGATTTTGATAAAAGATCTGACACTTATCAGAAGTCTTAAGATTTAAAAACAACAAAAAGAAAAGCTTGCTTGCATAAGTATTCACAAAGAGTTTATTTTTCATTCCCGTCGTTGAAAGAAAGTGATTTTTGCTGTTTTAGACATAAAAAGAGAATATCATGTTGCATAAATGACATGTCACACTGCGGCTTTGGGCTCCATATTGTTTATTTGGGCAGTTCTAGGATGTAAAAATCAATCATGACAGAATTTTATATTGTATTTCTTAAAAAAATAAATAATAAAGAATTTATATAGCGCCTAAAATCCACTTTAAGTGCTCGATGGCGCTTTTAACACATCAAAATATTTCTTAAAAATTTTAGTCCTGTAAGGAGCTTTTATTTGAATCGAGAAGAAAACTTTAAATTATTTTGATCTGTAAATTTGTTGAAGAGAGTTATCATTGGCATGAATTGTAATAGTAAGTTGTAAGATGTAATATATTTTTTTCTCTTTGTTGTAACCTAATTTTACACCACTTAATCCATCCTGATGTAGTTTTTAACATCTTTTTAACTCAATAATATGCAATTGATAAATATGGATTGTAAGAGTCTTTAACTTCTCATGGATTTGGGGACATTTAACTTGCTGACATAATTGAATTTTTGAGTACAATTAACCCTTGAATAAGATTAAATTTGACTTTTGATTTTTATTTATTTATTGCCTTAAAAGAACTTTTTTTAAAATTGCTTATTTTTTTAGACTTCGGTGTTTTACCCAAGAAAATGCATTTTATGTATATTATTTCTTTGACAGCATGGTTTGGGCCAGCATATTTGGCTTCTGCGACGAGTTCACAAATCACAATATCCACTGCGAAATATGTATGACGGTGAGCTTGTTAATGGAATGCGGCATGGCAGAGGAGTTTTCTATTATGCAAATGGAGCAAAGTATGAAGGCATGTGGAAAGACAATATGAAACATGGGCCGGTATGATGCCATTAATATATCTTACATAAAAATTAACGTTGCTATTTTCACTCCTAGTCATACTTTAATCTTTCATATAAGAAAATGAAGCATCTGAACCTTGAGGGGAAATAGGCAGCTTTATGAATGTCTGTTATTTCTTTGAATTTTATTTTGTAGTTCCCTCCATTTCAGTTTTGCCTCCCCAGTTGATATATTACCTCCATGATTTGCTGTTCAATTATCGAGTACAGTAATCATCTTATCATTTATTCTTTTCACCCAATCTTTTATTCTACTCTTCATCAGGGAAAGTTTACCTTTAAAAATGGCCGTATCTATGAGGGACAATTTGAGAAGGATCACATTGTAGAGTATCCTGACTTCACAATGGATGGGAAAACATCACCTGATATGTCACAGATAAGAACACGCACACCACTTCCAATGGGTTAGTTATTTGCTTACCAGAACACTATCATAAAATGTGATCAATATCATTTCATCTTTAATACATTGTTATAACATTAAAGCCGCTTTTTGGTCTCTTGCCATGTTTGATCTTATCCAAGTTTTGTCTCCTTTCCGATGTAGTCTTTATGTCATATATCCTTAGTTATTTCACCAATCTGTCCACTTTGTAACAACAAGTGTATGAAATTTCTGAACATATTCTCACGTCCTTGTTTGTTTGGGTTTTTTTTTAACACTTTCAGACAATGTATCTGTGCATTCCAATGAAAGTAAGAACACTATCAGTCCCAGTTTCCAACTTGAGATCAACTCCTTGCTTGCAACACTTCCTCCTGGAGATTGTGAGCATGAAGTCAGCCAGGTAAAGTATGGACAAGGGGAGGTTAATAGAGTTATTTTCTCATCATATGAGGTATGTAAAGTATCTATACATACCATTCAACTTGTAAGATTATCAAAAATCCCTTAGGTTAGTGAACTTTGTAAATTTCTTAGGTTTTCTTGATTAAACATTAATTATATATCTGGGATAATGTATTATTATTTGTCAATATTTTTCCAATCTTTTGTTGCCATTCAGGTCATTTATTCTATCACTCGTCATGTGAGCTTCCTGAGGCGTATTTACACATTTTACAGTACACTTGGATATGAAGAAAGTCCTGACAACACCTTCATCATGAATAAACTTCAATTCTGGAGATTTCTCAAAGACATACGTCTGCATCATGGGGGCCATATGCTGACTGAAATGGATCGAGTTATTGGATCTAGTATGTAACATGTAGACTTATATAATGGAATCAAATTAAAAGTAACTGTATTTTAGAAAGCTGGATTTGTTATTGTTTGGAACAGACAGGTTATTCTTATCTTGAAAAGTAAATCCGAATTTTGTTCCTCAGGAAGAGTCAAAGTTTATTTTTAAACCTTCCCTTGTCATTGTCTACTACACAATGAATAAATGCGAGAGTACTTGATAGAACAGAATACATAAAAGACAAATATTGAACATGGCATAATGTAAAAATCAAATATGTTGGCACAGACAAATTAATGAGATTTAAGTAAGATTAAGACCCTGATTTTGTTTATCTTCTCTTTTATTCTCATCAAGTTGTGAAAGGTAATCTTAGTTCATTGTTTTTGACTGTCATAAGTAAAATAAATATGATATAATTTATTTTCCTCAGATTACCAAAAGTCCAGCTTTGAACTACATAATCCGTATGAGAAAATTCTTCAACGCCAATTTGTGAATTATTTAGTGATTCTGGCACACATGGTATACAAGCAAGACCATGCAAATGATGGGTGAGTTTTGATATGATTGGATCACAAGGCTGGAGATTATTCTGGTTTCTCTAGCATGAAGTGGATAGTGACAAGTTTTGTCCTTCACTCTCTGAATAGGATGCTAGTCTTTTGAAGAGTACTTTTCCGACCAAAGCTTTACCCATTTTCACCTGGTTTGAGTGAAGTAACAGGGATAAGTTTGTTGCTTAAGGAATCACCGCATGTAATGAGAATCAAACCTAATGCCTCTGAGCCAGCAAGCCAATGCTCTACCACTGAGCCCATATAAATGAATGATAAATCATAGAAAAATTTGTCTGACCATTCTCAATGAAACTTAAGTGTTTTGATATAAAGAAACTGCCATTTGGTTTTATTTTTAAAAGGAATATCAAGGGAGAATCATATGACATTTATGAAGAGCAATGTTATAAAATCAAGCAAATACTTTGATGCTCTTTTGTTATGAATTGATTTCCCTCTCCAGGCTGAAGACTCCTGTGCTAGAATATTGCTTCTCTCGTTTGATGACTGAAAAGATTCTCAGGAATGCTTGCTCTGTCAAAAGTAAGTGTTTGGTCATATGATCTTCAAGAATTTTTATAAAAAGAAAATTTGATTGAATGCCTTCTTTTTCAAAATAAAATCAGTGTTCCAAACCAAGTTTGATTCTTAAATTACTTTATGTAAATTAATCCTAGTAAAGACACCTCTCTTACAAACTTTTAATGGTACAATTTCTTTCTTTGGGTCAATAGCTGTACTCAACTTTTCTTTGAAAATTATGCTTTCTAAGAATTCAAAGTTTGATGAAAGTAGCATTTATCACATTACAGGCCTCATTTATTGTGAGACCCGCAGAGCAACAAATGCCCTTGTTCATATGGACCAGGCCTATGAAATATTTCAAGGTGTGAGCAAACCCAGAAAGGTGAGAAATATGGCTTACAATATTTTGTAAATGTGTAAACCCTTATGCATAAAATATTTTCATTTTTGAAAATTGAAATTATTAATTTCTAATGATTAATTTCTCATCTTAAAGTTGAAATTCTTCAATATTCAAGTAGCTCACTGGCTATCAGCATAAAGATCTTTTGTTTACAAAGTTGAAAAATTCCATGGATATTAAAGTGTTTTGTATTTAATTTTGTTCCTCTATTTAAAAGTGAATATGATCTTATGCTAAGTGTTGTATTGAACTGCTTGAAAGGATATTAGCGATCAATGAAATTTAATGCTTTACTATTATTTGATAATGTTGTCAATCAACTGTTTAAAACAAATTTTGCATGTTTTGTTTTCTCAATTAGCATCCACCAAAGGAGCCTTCTCTAAAAATGAGAGATTTCATGTTTATGATGAAGGTAAATTTATGGTCTATAAAATGATATTCATGTTAGTGTTAGGGATTGATTTATGGTTTATTAAATGAGAAATTTCATGTTAGTGGCAAAGGTAAATGTATGGTTCACTATTGGAGAAAATAGAGCTTTTATATGCAGTACTGGATGGACCGTGTACATAGACGAACTACAAGGAACTTAATCTATATATTTACTCAAGAGTACGACTCTCTCATTTAAGAACCAGTCAGGTGCAAGCCCACAAAGGGCTATACACATGATCAGATCTAATGATCTCATTTCATACCAAGTTTGTCAATCACGCAATAAATCACCACCTGCTAAGCATGTAAACAAAGAATGTGTAGCCTTGTTGGTGAAGGGGTGGAGCCAAAGCCCAGTCACTAAAAGCTGACCAAACAAAATGAATCAAGGAAAGTCTCCTTATTTACTGTCAACACATTGGTGAGATGCATGTCATTGATTTAATAGACTCAGTTGTTTCAGATGCACGATAAAAGACTTAGGACACTTGTCGGTGTAAACTCATTGTTTTCCCTTTCGCCATATCTCTGCAACATTGTGCCTTGCTGTCTGGCAAGTAGAGCCATGTTATATATTGTTATATGTCACAGCTGGACTGAGATCATTATTTTGTCCAAATGGATAGAAATGCGCTTCTCTGTCTGTCAGGTCTGTGGCGCGTAGAGCCATGACTTTTGTTCATAGCCTACACAGCTGGACAGTGATCATTGTTTGTTTTGTCCATGTGGACAGACACCTATCTGTCTGGCAGGTACATGCACATCTTTATTAACGCTTAATAAAAGGTTTGTCCAGCTGAATCAGAAAACAGAAATCGTAATGCATTAAGTGGGAGGTCCATGAGACAATGAAATCAATTTTGTCAAATTAGAAAGAAATTGTGTTGTTAGCCGGACTAGGGCATGTTGTTAAGGGGCCAATTTATATAGGAAAAATTCTGTTGTCTGGAAAACTGTGCAGTAAGGCGGACCGTGTTCTTAGATGGTGTGTTGTTAAGGCACCAGGACTGCAATTGGGTTTTTCTATTTTTTCTCAGTCGATAAGAAATTCCAAAAAGGGAAGCTGTGAACATTTAATTTTAAGGTTCAACTCAAATGCAAAAGTCCTGTGTCTTGTGTTTTTAACAGTACAATGAAGCATTCATCCTTCAACTTGATTATTCCAATAAATTCATCTGAGAGATTACATCAGATTAATTATGAAATCAAAATTAACGCAGTTGCATTTTTACATAGAGACTCCATCAAATGATCTGAAAATGTTTATCACTTATGGATGTTGTGTTCAAAAGAGTTACTTTAAACCAGGTTTCTACACGATTGATCCTTATATAATTATGCCTTCATATTTCAGGACTTGGGATTCATAAATCAAGATTTGACACCATCAAAAATTATTGAGATTCTTAGCTATGATAATCCTGATGTAAGCGACGGGGAAGGCTGCTACAACCTTGAGCTTGAAGTAAGTGAAATTGAAAGAAAAGATATGGATTATGCCTGATGGGCCAGAGTCATCTTTTGCCGACTTGAGACAAACTTAATCTGCCTTTGTATCGTACTGGGTTAAACCAAAACATTTACAAAGTACAAAAAAAAAAAGATTCAGGCATATGAATTATGTGTCGAGCTGATTTCTTGTTAAATTTGTCACATATGTTTTTGTTTGAATGTGTTTGTACATGTCTTAAGATTGTGTTCAAAGAGTAAACATAGCAATAGCAAAATTGCAGACATAGAGGAAGATCTGTGTGTTTCAATGTAAGTCGCCATCAAGTATTGTAAATGAATAATGGTCCCCTAGAGAATACCCATTATTATTATTATTATTATTATTATTATTATTATT
>JAOWAY010415259.1:0-14488 GCA_028565895.1 Goniobranchus geometricus | reverse complement strand
GCCTCGGACCCGTTGCTAGTGGAGTTGCCTGCATGACCCGGTGCCAGAGGCGGTGAGTCAAGGAGGCTAGGAAGGCGAATTGTATTATGTAAATGAAATAAATATTATTACTATTTTTATAAGCAATATTAGTAGTTGTCATAGTAGTAGTAGTAGTAGTAGTAGTAGTAGTAGTAGTAGTAGTAGTAGTAGCAGTAGTAGCAGTAGTAGTAGTACTTAGTATATGTGATGAACTTGTGCCATATATATTAGCATCCCCATTTTTATGTAGATTTATATTTGCTCACTTGATTTAGGTTTTTTGTAATCCTTGTTTTTAAGTACATCCAGAGTTCATATTGTATTGTATAATATATTTTAACATATAGTCTTCCTATCACCTTTGTTTTTATGCATATACAGATGTATATCTCATAATGTATTATGTATTGTAGATTTTATCATACAGCGCATATAGAGCTTGTTTTCACCATACATACGCTTTACAAATTCTGTGTATTATTATTATCATTAGTAGAAGTAGTAGTAGTAGTAGTAGAAGTAGTAGCAGTAGAAGTAGTAGTATTAGTATAGTGTTAGTACTACTATTATTATATTATCATTATTATTAATTTTGTTATCATGATGATGATGCTGACGATGCATTTATTTTAAAAGTCAATGAATTCTTTGTATTACTTTCATGATGGTTGAAAACTCAAATATGAAGAGGCTCTTTTAATTTTATCAATCATTCATTATTTCATTTTGGATGCATTGGCTATCATTAAATTTTGCCTTACTTTTAAGTTTAAGCAATTGTCATGTGATAGTTTGCAGCAGGGTGAATTTTGTTCGCTAAATAAAGACCTTAATTCGTGTCAATGTCTCTTTTTTCCACAATATCTTTCAGGAATTGAATACGAGTGAACCACTGCTGCAGACCATGTCCCACTACTACTTTGATGGAAAAGGCAAAAGTTTTCGCCCACTTGTCACCTTGTTGATGTCTAAAGCATGTAACATTCACAGTAACAATAATGACAGGTACGAGCTGTATCCAAAACAAACGAAAGATAAAGACAAAGGGAGGAGCATCTTAAGTGTTTTTTTGTTGCTTTTTTTCTCACACTGAATGAGAGAGAACTTGATAGGCTGCTGAGAAGTATTCCATTTCTGCCTGTGGTTGCCACCAATGTTGTATGCTGCCTGCATGAGCTTGCCACAATAACAAAGAACAAACGATAGTGACATCAGATTATCTGCTATCGCTTTGAAATTAATTTATGAAAATGATTGAAATTTGGAAGATTAAGTCATAAGATGTTGGCATACAGTTTTAGATGTCCTCGGCTTCATATGGGGGGCGGGGATGAGATGGGGCTTAATTGTGCCTCCTTATCCTCCTTGCTGTTTCGCTTGACAATTCCACCGCAATCGACCATGCCCATCTTTAGAATCAGGTTTGTAGGTTAACTGCGTTTGGCTGAACAAACTCATTAAGATTATCATCTGAAGTATTTACGTATGAGAAATCATAATCTGAGTCCTTATCTTCATCTGCTAGTGACTAAGATCAATATCTGAGTCCATCATCACTTCAGTCATCACTTCCTCCAATGAAAAGGTCAGATTGTGACATACTTGCATACCAGAGATCAAACTTAACCCTTTGTTGTCTTTAAGAACAAAATAGTAGACAGTATTTAGCCTGTATCACCCATGATCTAGTTTCGTACACTGTGATATGGCAGTAGATTTGTATGATGGTCTGTATTATATCTATAGACAACTCCTGGCATGAAGTCTTATTACGTCTATGGACAAAGCCCGGCACGAAAGCCTTTTTACGTCTATAGACATAACCTGGTAGAAAAGGGTTTTAGTAGCTTGTAACCTCATTGGCTATCATGCAGCTGTATCTATATTTAAGGGGTATAATAATTTTTCCATGAAAGAAGTCAAGGTTAATATCCCAAATTCAGGGTTTCTTGTCTTTTCCTACGGGCTGTATCACTTTCTCAGTGCACTAGCTTCACCAGGGTTCACAATGTAGCTTCTTTATTTAATATTCTAAAGTATAGAAACTGGAAGAAGCAGGAGTAGGAAGATCATTGCTAAAAACAATCAGACAAAGACAACTGAAGTTTTTAGGTCATATAAATCAACATAAGGAGCTTGAACATCTTTCTCTGGCTGGAAAAATTGAGGGGACAAGAAGTAGGGGCAGGCAGAGAGTGACGTATTTGGAGAGCTTAAATCGCTGGATGACTAAGAAAAAGCAGAAAAATAATAGCATAAACTTCCTAAGATTGTCTGAACAGAGAAGTGAATGGTGTGTCATGGTCACCAATGTCTGTCTCAGACCTGGTGCTTGATGTTGATGATGATAGAAACCAGCTTGTTTGGGTTTTGATTTTTATGCCCTAAAGCCTGATCTGCCTTGTCCAGCTTATTTTGTTTGTTTGTGATTGAATGGAGTCCAAACGGATGGCTATGAGTGTGAGATCTCTGTGTAGGATGAGGGGCAACAACAACAACAACGCTCCCAAATGGGCTTGAGTCGTGATTTTATCTTGATGGAAAGCATGACTTAGATTTATGTTTGCTTATTGTGATTACAGCGTCTTAGAATTTGCTTGGCATACACTTACATGGAATCAAGTATTTGGTAGAAGAGGTTAAAAATGTCCAATTTTTAATGTAACTCACTGCTGTGTTTGTTTCTTCCAGTATATTGTGGTCTCAAAAAATTGTGGCAATGGTTGCAGAAATGATCCACACTGCCAGTTTGGTCCATGATGATGTCATAGATTGTTCTGACACAAGAAGAGGTCAGTCAAGTTTAAACAGATTACATGGCCAGAGACAGGTAAGATTTAGGAGATTGCAATTAGAATGAATCTAAAGTTTCTTTTTAAAAAACACAAAAAAGAAGAACAGAAAAACGTAAACATTAAACTCCCCCTCCCCCCAAACAAACAAAAAGAAAACGTGTAAAAAAAAAACAAACCAACAACAAACAACTCAACCCTGACACTGATAAACGGGCAAAACAAACAAAACAATAACAATCGCAAACAAAAGCCAAAAATACTTTCATTAAATCAGGTATAGAAATAGAAAGTTTTTTTCCCCCCTCAAAGTTTTACAGTGCAATCTACTACAAAACAGGCTATCTTTCATGACACAACTTTATTCCATACCATACAATCATCATTTTTCACGGTAAGTGACAGTTTTCACACTTTCGGTCTGGCTCCGATCTTTGCCTTCACTTCCCATCAGTAGAAGACACAAATAAAGTCTCTGCACTGAAATTTTTGTGGAATGCCTTACCACTATCCTTCAGAAAATCTGACAATATTTCAGTATTCAGTATAAACTGAAATGAACTTGTTCTCTCTGTAGCTTATGACCACCAAGCACCGTGAACTTCAAAAAGACCAAAAAATTCAGATTAAAGCCTTTTGTCAATAAAGCGCTAAATTCCCTGTGTGCCCAGAGTGCTGTACAAGTACAAGTCTTCCCCAAAAGGCCTTCTTCCAAACAAATACTTCTCAACTCCATGTGGAATATAC
Source organism: Goniobranchus geometricus (assembly GCA_028565895.1). Taxonomy (NCBI): domain Eukaryota; kingdom Metazoa; phylum Mollusca; class Gastropoda; order Nudibranchia; family Chromodorididae; genus Goniobranchus; species Goniobranchus geometricus. The sequence goes on along the minus strand of JAOWAY010415259.1, from coordinate 10,928 downwards.
AAAGATGCAGCAATTTTACAGGTATGCTGACAAGATCCTCTTCAGCCTATACTCAGTAACATTTGAGTGTGAGGGGAAATAAATTTGAAAAGCCTTTCTCAAGGACTGAACAGTGCTATGCTATGGGTTGGCCTGATTTCAAACTCAGAGCTTTGTGGTTGCAGTCAAAGACCTTGACTCCACAGCCATGCTGCCACAAATTAACTATTCACGGACATCAATAACAGGAATATTGTATCGTTCTTTGAAGGTGTTTTGGCTATTAGAAGTGTGTTTTGAAACCATATCACATACAACTTTTTCACTCATGCTTCCAGTAATCTTCTGCAAATATCAGTATGTTATGCACTGAATCATATAATTTCTTATTTGCTATTGTGTCCGTATTAAGATGAAGACCTTTTCCCTTCAGGGTTTTTTTGTTTGTTTGTTTGTTTGTTGGTTTAGGGTGTTTTTTTTTTGTTTTGTTTTTGGTTTGGTTTGTTTTCTGGGGTTTTTTTTTTGAGTACATGTTTTTTAAGCACTGATGAGAGTAAAGTAAAGCTCTCAGTGTTGAGAGAGGAGAACATTGGATATGGGATGTCTGCCTCATATTCAGTTGTTAAAGCTTTTTGTTGCCAAAGTGGGTTTTCCAAGTTATTGAACAGGCCTTTTTCACAAGTTTGTTTTTTGAATATTTTTGCTTTCTCTCTCTCTTTTTTTTTTCTTTTTTACTACCCATTAATTTGTATTATCTGTTTAAAGTCCATTTTAACAGGTGACTTCATCTTGTCTCAAGCATCCATCGCCTTAGCTAGTATAGGCAATACAAGAGTCATTTGTATCCTCTCTTCCATATTAGAAGATTTAGTCAGTGGTAAGTCTTGCTTTGAAATGCTGTTGCTTTTATAGGAAATTGGCAAGGTGAGACTCAAATTTTATATAGAAAGCATTGCAAACCCTTTATTCCTTCATATCAAAACAGGGTCAGCTCAGATTTGCCTTTAGCCTAAAGTGACATTTTTTTCTACAAATACAAGATGGCGCATATGTCTCCATACAGCTAAGATAGAAAGATACTGAAAAGCAAACACTTTGCACACCTCGAAGAAGAACCTATTGTGCCTACATCAATGTCATATGTTTTTTTAAATTTAATTTGCACATAACTTTTCAACTTCATTAACTTGTGACCTTTTGGATTTGTATGGAAACTTATGCGCAACCCTGCATTTATATGATACAGTTGTTTCTTCATAATAATTTGGTGGAGGGATGTCTCAGATGAAGTCAAGTAGCCAAAAAATAAATTTTGTAATTTAATCAGTATTGTGAGTAATTAACAGGTATTCCTTTGGTGATTCTTATCAACATGCAAATACTATTCAGAAAATGTCAAGTCAGGTCTTCTTTTCAATTGGCATGGGGAATTCAACTACAATAAGTGGGCAACTTTTAATCTTGAATTAAAATGAATCACAATCCAACTCAAACAAAATTAAGTTTGACATCTCTGGATTAAGACGAATTTGAAATTAGAAATGTTTTATTGATTTTACTTTAAATTCAGCGGCTTAAGTTGAATCATTTTTTGGTTTGCTTTTTCTCTTTAGTACAAACACAATAGACTTTAAAACTTTTACTATTAATGATATTAAACTGCTGTATTTGCATTGCATGGGGAAAACAATGAATAAGTGCCTGTGCATGACTGTTTTTCTAAATAACCACAAGTCCCTTTTATACTAAATGAATTTGGATTTTAATCAAATGTAAAGAAACTGGTCATAAGGTCTTAAAAGTGATTTGATGTCAAAGAATTCATTGCCATTGAAAATTATAAAAGGCAATGTCACAAATCTATTCGTTCAGAAAAAATATCAAGAGTTTAGGACTCTTGTTTATAAATGATTATTAAATATTTGTTATTCTTCTCACTTCAGGTGAGTTCATGCAGCTGGGGTCCAAGGAAGATGAAAATGAGCGGTTTGCCCACTACTTACAGAAGACTTACAAGAAAACAGCCAGTCTGATTGCAAACACTTGTAAATCAGTAAGTTAATTCAAGATAAGATAAGACAAAGTGAGATTAACTTTATTTATCCAAATAAAAGAATTTTGTTCTGGTTACAATTGCCGTAAAAAAAATAAGCACATGGTGTAAATAGAATGCATAGTGTGTATTTAATGTCAACATTACACTGAAGAAACATACATGATAACATAACTGATGAAGGTGCATCATGATATCAATGAATAAATGTTAATGCCATGGAAACTTTATACAGAGTTACTGAAATGCATACATAAATTGTCGTTTCAATGACAATGTCATATTGTAAACGAAAGAGTCATCAAGCTTTCTACACATAGGTTATCAGAACAACAAATAAAAAGAAGCCTACAGAGGCAAAATACTAACTCCATAATCTGACAGCAGAATAAACTAAAAATGCAAAATGCTTAGATGTCATCATTGACGATAAACTATAATGCAAGGACCAACATAGAAACATGTGCAAAAAAGGGAAATAGTCACCTGGCTTGTCTTGAAAGAAATATATATAGCTGCCCTCAAAATGTATAAGATAAGTGTTTTCCTATCATGGTGGTTGTGTATGGGATCCACTCTTTCAAAACCTTGTAGATGAGATAGGGAAAGTGCAGGAAAAGGTAGCCAGATATGTAATAAATAACTAAAAGTTTAAACAGACAACACTAAATTTGACACAAGAATATTACAGTGGATCCACTCTTTCAAAACCTTATAGATGAGATAGGGAAAGTGCAGGAAAATGTAGCCAGATATGTAATAAATAACTAAAAGTTTATAACAGACAACACTAAATTTGACATAAGAGTATTACAATGGATCCACTCTTTCAAAACTTTATAGATGAGATAGGGAAAGTGCAGGAAAATATAGCCAGATATGTAATAAATAACTAAAAGTTTATAACAGACAACACTAAATTTGACATAACAATATTACAATGGATCCACTCTTTCAAAACCTTGAAGATGAGATAGGGAAAGTGTAGGAAAATGTAGCCAGATGGATACTAAATAATTAAAAGTTTATAACAGACAACACTAAATTTGACATGACAGTATTACAGTGGAAAGCCATAGGAGAACAAAGAGCGAGAAGCAAAGTTACAATTTTATTCACAGCACTTAATGGCCAAACAATAATATCAATAGATGAATATGAAATGACAAGCATAGGAAGAACAAGATCAGGAACTCAAATCTTCAAATTATCACAATCAAACTTAATTTGTGACCAATGTTCCTGTTTTCCCTAGTACATTCAGGTTGAAGATTAATGTATTTAATGCAATGAAACTTGTAATAGAACTGAAGATTTCAAAAAGAAGTTTGAAAGCATCACTCTAAAGGCAACTGATTAGCTTACATTTTTCAACCATGTTAAAGAATATGCACGCGCACATAAATACTCAGCCGATCTTAGTCAGCTCATATGAAAGCTAAGGCTAAAGTATCCTTCATCCTTTGTTCATACATACAAAGTACACTCACAAGTCCGGATTCAGGTGTCATTTCCTACAAAAATATCTGCTCATGTTGATCTTACTCTTCAGGACATAAAGGTGGGATAATGATTTCATGGCAATACATGGAGTGGTTTAAGGTCATCAGTTGATTTTACTAATTGAGCTTAAGATTTGAATGTATGAGTTTGTGTTAATTTTTTATGCGATCTGTTGAGCCACCGTCCTTATTGAGAATAAACTATAGACATTGCTTCCAAAGCAATATCAGTTTGAGAATTTCTTCAGTACTTATTTGACTTGTAGCAATTTTGAAATGTAATTGTTTCCCCCATTTCTTCTTCATAAAGACCCTTTGGGGTCAGGTCAAGACAGGACTCATAGAAAGCCTTTGGCGTTGGGTTTTATTCGATGTTTTTTTGTTTTGTTTTTGTTTCTTGGTTTGTTTGTTGTTGTTTTTTTAAGAGAACCATAATTTTTCTTCATGCACCTCTCCTATCTTGAAATATGTAGTTTTTAATCAAGGTAAAGATCAGTGTGAGAGCATCCATGTACAATTTTCAAAGCATTGTGAAACTTAATGAATCCACTTTGTCTCTACTAAGTAACTAGCCTGCTGATCGTAATGTAATTTAGTTCAAGTCCAAAAAACACAAAGTTATAAGAAGTTATAGTTTGGTGACAATTGAAGTATTAAGGGTAATTATTACGATTAATAGTTGCATCTACTCAAAAACCAAATGCCCAGTCCAATTGTGACATGTAGCAAAGCAAGTGATAAATGAATGCTGTAGATCAGTAATTCTGTAGTGGTCTTGTCAGTTTTGAATAATACTGTGGCATCAAAGCAAAATATTTATGGCCCTTTTGAAGGAAGAATTTTTCCTCTTAAAAAAGAAACTTCTTAAGAGAATGACCATTATCCAGAGATGTCACATCTCCGGGAATACCCGGAAATCCAGGGAATGAAAAAAATCTTTGGGAAAATCTGAGTGAAATTTTTTTCCGGAAAAATATCTCTGGGAAATTCTGATTGATAATTGTTTCGATCAAAAAAGAATCTTTCCCGGTAAAATACGAATAAGACGATGCACAAAAAGGACGAGTATGAGGAAATAATGATATTTTTGCTTTCTTCACCCAAAATTCTCTTCTTCCAACTCCTTTCATCAGAAAGACGATCATCCTGTTATATATCAAAACTTAGTACGATTGTACCTTACCTTTCATGGGTGTTTAGAGATCTAGCTTGATCATGATAAGTGTGCACTCATTTCATTCAGGTGGACATATGTAGGTAGAGTTGTTTAGGCCTTATTTGTAGTCTGTGATGCCTAGAAATTGTTAATTGCAGTGATCTAATCTAGGCCTATAGATCTAGGTCCAGATATCTAGTTCTAAAAATGGGAATAGTAGGCGACAACTTCATTTTTTGTGGGCAGTAGTATTTAAATTTAGTGATAGTCTGCCATCTAGATTCTAGAGCTAGCCTAGCCAGATCCTATCCGAGAGCTAGGAATGCATCTAGATTCTAGATCTAACTGTAGTCTGGAAAATAAGTTTGCGATCTCCCCCACCCAAGAGACAGAGGTAACTCTTTTCAACCAACTTCATGTTTTTGTTGTTTTGTTTTTTTCTTTTTGTTTTTGTTTTGTTTTGTTGTTTTGCTACATACCGTTTTAAGAGATTAAGTATATAGGCACAAAAAGGCTTAATGTTTTTAGATATGATTAATAAATAGGCCTACCCATGCATATTTTTATTTTTTCATGAAATTTAATTGAAAATTTCAGTGGTCATTGTGTCCCTACAACTCAAAATGACCTGGTACATGGTAATCTTTTACATGCAATAAAGTTTGATTTTCGTTGAGATGAATGCATGAAAATGGCACCTTTGATGGGTGGCATTTTAGAAATTATTCTCAGCTTCAGGACCCACACCCCCTACCAACTGGATTGATCGACATTTTCAGGGAATTTTGTCAGCCTCATGTGACATCTCTGATTATCATTTGATGATATCATGATGTGTTGGGTTTTTTTTCACTTTAAATGTCTAATGTCTAGAGAACTTTTATATTTAGGAAATAAAAAAAATGATATATTAAGATTGAGAAATCCCTCATCTTTGAAGGATGTGTCCCAGATGTGCATTAAAGCTTCTACCATTTACTGTAATTTTTTAGACAGATTAGATAGATAGAAAGGTAAATAGATAGATTGATAGATAGATAGATAAATAGATAGACTTCTCTTTCTCTCTGAATGTTGTTTTTTAAACAGTATCCTTATATTGAAAGCTTTTTATGAAGTTCTCTTCATGTCTCAATTGATTTAATTTTTGAAACAAAATGGACTTTCCTATATTCATGTATATAACCTGTATGTTAAATAGATAGATAGATAGACTTCTTTTCATTTCTCATTTGAGTTAGTTTTTTAAAAACAAAATCCATATATAATAGGCTGCTTATACTTTTTTGGAAATTTATCATGGATAGTTTGTTTCCTAATGCTGAAATACATGAATTCTTCTTTTAGGTGGCCATCTTGAGTAATTGTAATGAAGATGTCGCTGAGGCCGCCTTTCAGTATGGTCGCAATCTAGGCATTGCTTTTCAGGTTAGTAGAAACAGTTGCCACTATTCTGGTCATCCCAGTTATGGCTCCATTAAACAATATAGCTGTCTGACGTGATATGATTCTGTCCTCTATTTCTACCGAAACAGCCCTGACCATTTTCAAGTAACAATGGAAAGACAAAAAGAATTTACTTTTGTAATAGAACTGTGTGAAGCCCCATTTGTATAGTTTAAGAAGCAGGCATTGGTAGTCGTCAGACTATGTTGGGTATTCTGTTAGGAGAATATTTTTACCCTTGGCCTGCTGTCCTTACAAGAAAACATGTACTTTATATATATATTTGAGGTGTAGGATATAAGAAGAGGATATGTTCTTTTTATGTTTTTGTGTAAACGAGAAGGAGTTCTGTTCATGTCGAGGTGTCAGTCATAGGACACAAGTGTGAATAGTGATAGAAAAAGAAGACATAATCTTGTCAACGTCCAAAAACAATAAAAGTCTACTGACTCAGTTTTATGCCTTGATATGTGTTTGGACCTTGTCATGAACGATACAACAAGGATCAGTTCTCATTGATTTTAACATAAAGCAAGATATACCACTTAGGCTGAAAATCTCAAGAAGCGTCTCACTCCTCTATCTTAATAGTTTTCATTGTAATTTTTATTTCCTGTCCAGACAACTTTTCTTTCTTTTTTTTTTTTAAATTTGGCAAATTAGGGCTGAACATGAAGTGGGTGAAAGTGCACTTTGACTGGTCTTCTAACACTCTAGTAATTTAAACTGACAAGAGTTACCAAATTTCAGTGTATATTCTCCATGAATTGCTCTTATTTGGTGGTTGCTTTATAGTTATTAAGCCTCCAATCTTTAAATGCAAAAAGCAGACAAGCAAATAGAGAGCATTTCCAACATAACATCTACCTTTTTATCTGGGAGTGAGAAAGATATTTGCTCTCCCCTCATTTCAGCTAGTAGATGATCTTCTGGACTTTATCTCCAGTGAATCTGACATGGGTAAACCGACAGCTGCTGATCTCAAGTTGGGTCTTGCCACAGCACCTGTTTTATTTGCAGCACAGGAGGTATATCAATTCAATTCAATCAACTTTATTCATTCCCAAGAGGAAACTTCTTTAAGATTGTTGATGGCAAAATTAAAAATAGTACAGAATTTCATACAAAGATATTTTATTCATAGAGGTAAAATTGACAGACACACCTCCACTAAATACTCACATTCATTCATTAGTTATGATATTAAAACACTATGAAATGTTTTGCATGGCAATAAAATCAAGTGTAATTATATATACATTAGGAAGATATAAATAGATAAATATATAGGTAAATGCAAAGGTGATTTACATTAGAGATGGAGAAAGATATTGCAAGCACTTTAAGAATTATTTTTGGTGTTACAAGGCCTTATATTTCGTAAAAATGAATTTAAGTGTCTATGACATTTTGCTTTGACTGAAATTAATCGATTAGTTTAATATTTCCTAAGATCAGTGCAGTTCATAGCTGCCATGTAAAATTGTTTTTGCAGCTCAGTGTTATAGGAAAGTAGTTGGAGATCCATTGTACAGACTTTTCTAGTCAAAGATAATCTTACTATCGTTTTATAAAGCCTACTTAGTAAAGTGGATGGAAAAAAAGAAGGGAACATTTCGTTATAGAATGTGGTATACAAATTCATTTAGTGAAAGAAATAAGCAAGAGAAAATATGTTGGCTATGCAAGAAGAGATTGCAGAGCTGTGATGGCAATAATAATAATACACATTTCTAAACACCATCATATTCCGTAAGCTCTGGGTGCAATAGACCTTGAAGGAAATATGAAAAGAAAGAGAAATTAGGGACACCCATCTGTATCTAGTCCTTCAACCTTAAAAGGACATTTTAAATATGAATCATATGAGATGACTGGAATGACCGGAGCGGAGATTGACACAAATGCTGGTAAATTGTCAGCAGTATTTTAGCAACCATTGGATACAGTGATGCAACCGGTTTAATGGGCAAGGGATAGAGCATTCGATTCGATCCCAGGCCGTGTCATACCGAAGACTTTAAAAGTCGCAATTTAGTAACTGTCTTGCATGACGCTCAGCCTTATGAAAACAGTTCTAAGACTGGTCAGTATACTGTGACTCATGTGCGGCAGCACATAAACATGTCAACTAAGCACCTTTGCTGATATCACCTACGATGTTGAAAAGTGAAGTACACCCACAAAATAAAAAAAAACTACTGTGATGCGGACAAGCAGCAACAACAAAAATGAAGAGACAACTATTCGACACTTGACAGCAGTGAGAGGTTTTGAAAAAATGAATGGAAAATTTGTATTGATCCATTTATATAAAGATAGTTTTTCAGACCCCAGTGAGTTTAGGTACATGGAATGTTTGCTCTGTGTTGCAAATATCACCAGTTAATGAATAAGGATCTTTAATGAGCTGTCACCTTGACCTTTCTCATTACAGAACTCACACACCAAAAGGTTGGACGGCACCTTTTCATCTGGATCAACATCTGGACTTTTTTTTTCCTGTCATTTTTATTTTATTGGCTCTGTGAATCAAATCTGTAGTTCACATCATATACAAAACAAATGAAACATTTAGGAAAGTTTTATTTACTATGGTGGACAATAGGAGAATCTGTTGAAATATCACACCAAGACAGCAAGAGGCACCCTGATGCTGGATTACCATATTATGGATACTGCAACATTTTGTTTTTAAAAACAAATAAATTTGTCTAACTGATTCAGTCTCATGATTCACTCACAGCTTCTTGCTAGAACTAGGAATTTTTTTTAATGAAAATAAACCAGTAAAAGGATGAGATTACTTCTATTCAATATAAAATGGCTCTTCATACATCTGGTGTCCCTTACAAGTTTTCAGGCATTCCTTCCGTTTATCAACGCTTTCAATGTGGTTTCTCTCTATCAGTCTACCTTTATCACCGTTGCTAAAAATACCAAAATGGCAAGTCAGCCTTCACAAGGTCAAGGGGTTGGGGTTTTTTTTTAAATAATCTTTTTTATTTATATCTCCCCAGCATCCACAACTTCATCCATTGATAATGCGTAGGTTTTCACAAACTGGAGATGTGGAATATGCAAGGCAGCTGGTAGCAAAGGTTTGGATTGAATTTTGTTTTACTCCCTTTGTTTTTGTTTATGATGTTATTGATATATGTTGACCAGCAATGTCCTTAGGCCTGGAGATGGTGGTGTTGAGAAAAAGGCAGGACAAAGAGCTGGGAGTGGCAGAGATGAGAATGTCAAGATGCTCCCTTGGTTGTACAACAAGAAAAAAACAAAAGTGTCCAACGATCAGATCAGATCTGCAGAATAGTAAAAGAGAGAAGGGAATTTAGCAGTTTGGACACATCAATTGTTAGGAGAAATAATGTGGTAGGATGGTGTTGAATATTAAAACTGATGGCAAGAGAGGGAGAGGATGCTCCCAAAGGAAAACAGGGTTAATAATGACTTGAGAGAATTGGGCCTGGAGGAGGAGGATGCAATGGGTTGTACAACCGTGCAGACATGGGGACAAGCTGAAAGAAGAAGAAGAATGTTGTTGATATGCTGATTTTCATCGATTGGTTGTTATATTGAACGCATAAAATAAACACTTTTAATTACTTTTAGTCTTGGAATTTTAATGAATGATAATGATTGGTATGATAGCCACTATCACCCAAGTCATGGGTGCCAGATCGCCGGCTCAAGCCGGCATGCCGGCTTTTTGACCGCTCAGATTTTGTCTTGCCGGCTTTTTCCGTTATCGTCGCTCTCTTAAAAATCGGCCTTCCTTTGCATCCGTTAGCTTCGTTCAGAATCGCAGCACCGATTTCCGGTGGCCGAGTCATTTCATTGCTTGAACGTCGTAACTTCCGGGTGCGCCTGCCCTTTAGCCCTATCCGAAAGTCATTTCCCCTAGTTAGGCCCATATATGCTAGGCCCTACTGGTGTCTTCCGTCCAATCTCTAGATAGAGCGCACATTTTTCATTGTCTCGGATTTCCTTGGTTTGATTGTGTATTTCACTTCAAATCCCAACTTCGTCATACTTTGTGATATTGATATGTGATTTTCTCGGACTGGTCAAAATCAAAATCTGTGTCTGAATTTATACGCCTGATCTCGATATACGTTATTGTAATTCAACAGGCCTGGTTTATTCAGTGTGATAGGCCATTGTTTTCATCACGAGCGCGAGCGGTTGGAGCGCTCAGTTTCAGCAGCTCTGTTCTCGAACAGTCCGGAAAAGGTCTGGAGATCTCTAGACTATTTAGTATTTAGTTCTGCCATATATTATAGACGTCAATCGTCATTTAAATTTGATAGGCCGACTATTAACTATTTTGTTGATTTAGATCAAAGTCTAGATCTTTTTTATTTTCATATCCAGAAAAATCGGGACTTGATCTCTAGAAATCTAGATAGATAGGTTATATCAAGGTCTAGATCTAGATAATTAGATCCTACCATGAGGTTTTTAGAAGAGTCCAGACCCAGTGACATTGCTTTAAGCAATGAATGTGACAATGGACTTCGGAATCCATGGAAATGGTTTTGGCTCAATGAAACTTGTGATAGAAATATTGTATTTAAACAGTGGTGTAAAAAAGTAGATGAGCCGGGCAAGTGTTTCTGTGTTCCTTGTGGGAAGTTGCTTGTTTACGGTAGTTCTGGAAAGAAGGCATTGAGAAATCATGCCAATCACTCAGACCATATATCTAAAATTGACTCTCTGAAAAACAATTATAAATTGAGTTCTCAAACTGAAGATTGTGTAACAATGTCAGATAGAGCAAGTGAGG
>JAOWAY010415148.1:0-14491 GCA_028565895.1 Goniobranchus geometricus | reverse complement strand
AGAGTTCGATCCAGTCTAAGGCCAGTTGTAGAAATTTTCATTCTCAAGTTGCGTTTTCTGCTCCCGTTTCTTGTGGCAAATAGGATATTTCAGTGTCCCGTCCAATTGGAGACGGATGATAAACTTGGGGTCAAATGTGCGAACTATACCTCTAAAAGAACCCGTGGCTGTTAAAAATCAAGGAAAAGCAGAACGCCTGCCGTCTGGGGAATATAAATTCCACCAGTCCTTCCCTCTATCTGTTTTTTCAAAACTCTCCAAGCTCAAGGCTCGGTTTTGTCAGGAATTAAAGGGCATATGGCGTAAAACTCTTGCTGTAAATCTTAGTAGGACCAATGAAATTGTGTCTTGCTGTGGCCACCCTGATAATTCGGGACAAGCAGAAGAACTAGATCTATTTTTTTTTTTTTTTTAATTATTTGTATTATTGTGTGTCTGTAAGGGAAAGGTGGAAGCGGGATAGCAGAAGAGACAATTTGTGCTCCCTCATAAATGAGGTTGAAGATTTCCCTTAAGTTTACATTGATTGATTGTTGTATTGTTACAAAGCTTTACAAGGTTTTGAAGAAGTCATCTTATTTAATTTAATTTAATTTTTTTTGGATTTTGTTTTTAATTTTTTAAAATTTTCAGCGCACACCAATTTACTTCTCGTAGACAAACTCGTTTATCACATTTCATATCCATGTGTTGTTTACATTTTGTTAAAATTGTGCTTCAATGAAAAGTTCATGATTTGCTTGTTGGAGTATAAGCATTTGGTGTTTGGGTTTTTTTTTTCACTCCCAAATTTCACAGTTTGCTATGATGTATTTTGTACAACTTAAATGCATTTCAATATTGGAAGATTTAACCATTAGATATTTTTGTTTTTAATGAGAGGAGCAACTAAGCAAAGTCCATAGATCTTTTCTGTTAAACATCACAATTTAGCAATGTTCAAGATGAAATTAAATTTGAGTACTTTATTACAATAAGTCTGATTTATATCAGTGCACCTGGTATGGTATTTGCGAGATATTGATCCTATACAGAAATGAGCATTTGAAAATATTTGTACATTTTGTGTCATTACATGTCATACGTTTTGACAAGTAAAATTTGCAGGGCTTTATTTGCATTACCTTTAAAAAAAAAAGAATTTTTTTTAGTGTACATTGTGTCTCATCAGGATTGTCTTCAGAAGAATTTATGTTGTGGTTGTTGTCTTATTATTTTAGGGATTTATCCGTAGATAGAGACCCAAGCATAGGCTTTAAACAAACTTTTTTTTTTTTAATTTAATTTTATTGTTGTATTGTGCGATTGTAACTGTGTGGCTTGGAGTGACTTCCCTTTGTCCATAAAAGTTACTCGGCCAGTCTTTTGTCGCATAGGGCCTTTGAAAGTCTATGTAATGTAATTTTTGTGACCAGTGACATCGTGCTGTTTATGTTATTTGGTCATTCATTTAATTATCTTTTCTCATCTGTTCATTTACTGACATTAGTCCTCATTTCATCGAGTACTTTACCTTGGTGAAACTTGGTTTAAAATTGAATCAGGGTATAAAGAATGGACATTTACTAAATTAAAGGTTAGCATTTCCTCATGAAGCTGGCTTGTAAGAGGTTTGGGAGAGGCTCTATCGCCTTCAGTGGTGGATATGCTGTAGTCTGCCCGATCTTGAATAGTGATGCACACCATCAAATTTTGTAGTTGTCACAATAGTTCTCTGAAATATATGAATGATCATTCATTCTTTCATCCCTCCAAGGATATATTTCTTTTATATATACATACATGACCTGCATTTCAGTTTTTCATTGATTTACCCAACACCCACCCCAATCACACACTACTGCTTTGAGAGCCAATTCATTTTGAGACCAAGCTTACACCCCCGCTCCTCCATCTACCCTCCTCTACCAATCCAATGGGAATTATCCTCACCTCATTCAATGATTATTCCCCCTTTGTCATGACCCTAGTTTTTTAGATTCACACCAAAGAATAGCAAAATGAAATATTCAATTTCCAAATTTCCAGATTGGCCTAAACATTTCAACAGTGATCAGGTTTTCAGATTGAAAATTTGTAAATGGATTTTTAAAAATCTGTGCATCTTGTGTGTTTGTCAAATGATTAGTAGATATCTTATGATACTGGCTCAGGAACTGTATGAAAAAATGTAAAAACATAAAAGTGGACCACTTATAAATGATAGATACCTAGGCTTAATGATGAAGAAAATCATGCAGGTATTTCATTAGATTAATAAGGAAATTTTATCTCAAATAGTGAGGTACTTTTATTCAGTATGCCCATCTTTGAACCTAAGTGGAGTAACCTACATCTGAAGATGTCATCATCATCATCATTATTTTCATCATCATCATCATCATCTTCATCATCATCCTAATGATTCAATATGAGAATACTATAGATCTGTATCATCAATGATTTTATGTATTTGTTGATAGAAGACTAGATCTAGATCACACTACATCAATTGAGTCAGTCCAGTCATAAATTTCTTTATCTTAAATAGTCAAAAAGGTTTACAATAGGTGACTATCTAGTAGGTAAACTGGCTATGAACAGTGACATAGATGATTGGCTTGCCGGAGAGGAATACAATGGTCAGGTTGGAGCTGCCTTCTATGAAGAACATTATGATACATATTATTAGGGTGAACGGTGCCTCATAATTACGAAGAGTCATTAAGTAGCATTAAATGCTTCTAATCCCTTTTAGTTCCAACAGAAAGTCTATATCTTGTCCATTTATTCATTTTATTTTTTCTACTTTTTTTTCCTTTATCAATTTCAGATTCTTTCCATTGCTGTCAACAAGGGTCAGTTGAGTCAAACTCTTCAAGCTCGTCTTTCCTGTTGCAAAATTCTCGGCAAAGTGTCTAGCAAGTTTGAAAACTTTGTGTAAGTTTAATCTTAACTTTTTATAAGAGAGAACAATATATATTTGATGCCCTGAAGAGATTAGTGAGTCTTGGTTGATGTAGCTTGGTCACATCCAAGAGATAATTAAAGAAGGGAACATTGGTAAGAGAATTCTGAAGATGTCACCAGAAGGAATGGTGAAAACAAAGTCAAAACAACGTGTAATATATTTGGAGGAAATTAAGAGGATGATAGTGAAGGGTAGTATGATAGCTATTGTGACTGAGACAAATTATTGAACAGGACAGGTTGGTGATGGATAATATGTCATATTGACTTTTAACCGTAGAAGTTGAAAGATGGAGGAAAAGATGAATTGATGCTTTCTCAGCTTCCCCCTTTCCCTAAATTCCATGCATATTTTACTTTGTCTACAGGGTGAAAAATGAGGTGCTTCCTGTGGTGTCCTCCCTTTGTGGAGACGTGGAGTATGATGTTCGTGCTTGCATGTGTCAGAGGCTGGATGTTGTTGCACATGGTTTGGGGTAAAGTCATCTTACATTTTTCTTAGAGCAAGTATTAGAAATGGAATCCATTTTGTGTGGAAGCTACATTTATAGAGAATAGCTTATTTACACCTCAGTGTTCCTTTAAAGAGGAGGAATAGATATTCATGATTATGGCCTTAAGGATAAGATTGATTTACAACAGATTGTCTTACATGGCATTGAAAACAAAAAGATGAAAAGAAATCTTTCCTTAGATATCTTTCCTTGAGAATAGTTTGAAGGGCAATAAGATGTTTTGTCCAAAAGGTCCAATTGAGTCAAAGTCATTTGCTCTCAACATTGTTTTCCTAATTTGTCTTCATTATTTTTTTTACTTCCAATTGTGATACACACTTTTACTTTTCATGTTTTAGTCAAGATATGTATGCCTTAATGTAGGTTCTGTTTTTGTCTTTAATTGTACTTTTGTAAAGCGCCAGTGAGCACATTGTAAAGTGGAAATTAGGCGCTATATAAATAAATAAATTATTATTATTACTTTTTTTTTTTTTTTTTGCAGCTGAAGCAACAGGCCCAGGAAATCTATAGCAGACATCTGTCATCCAAAGCCAGTGACCCAGTGAATGTTGATAGTGCTGCAAAATCCTATACTGAGAGGTTCCTGGATAATCCTACGGCCGCCATGTTTGATGTTGCCCAGCAGCATGTGAGTAAATGTGTAAATATTCAGTCTAAAGATATTGAATGCTTAAATATTTCCTATCAAATACACAGACATGTATGAATTCATCAAGAATATGTCTATAAAATCACCTTATTCTTGACAGTTTTGTTTGTTTTTGTATCAAAGTACAAATCGAAATGAGCAAGAAGTAGTTTTAAACCTAATTCTGTTAGACATACAGCTGTTTTTGGGGTTTATTGGGGACAGGCAAAAAAGCCTTCTGCTTTTGCAGGCGAGCAGTGATCTATACAGTGGAATTCAGTCACGAAACTGTTGAATTCGAATGTTATCTTATACAAGCTCATATAAACACTTTTTTGCCATTTACTATTGAACCTTCAAAGAAATCAATCACATTTCAATGTTTGTCTCATCTGTTTTGGAGTTACATGTTCTGGTAGTAACTTTAAACAAATCAAGTAAAATGAAAAGAATTATTAAAAATGCCCATAAAATAATGGGCCATGAGACATCAGCTTTTGATGAGCTATATAAATGTAGTATCTAAATGAAAGCCAAACAAATTATTGAAGATAGCAAACACCCTTTATGGAATGAATACAACAGATCGGTGAGAAGTGGGAGGTTACGATCTAAAAAGGCAAGAACTGAGATATACAAAAATTCTCTTGTCACATCTTCAATAGGGCATCTCCAGGCTGAGCTCTTTTATAAATGACTTCTTATTTAATATTTTTGTTTTCTCTCAGTTAGGTAGCCCATTCTTATATTCTATGTAATATGTTCTCATTTATGTATCAAGCATCATATTGTATTATTATATTAAATCATATTATATAAGCATGTACCCAGAATGAATTTCCGGAAAGGGATGAATAAAGAAATCTTGAATCTTGATTTATTGTCTCCTCTTTTGTCTTTACTTGGTTTGTACTTTTTTTTGTTTTTTTTTCGTAAAGGCCTAAAGTAATGAATCCAATTAAACATTGTGACAGATTTTCCAGCTGATGCGTCAAGATAGCTATGCCCGTTTCCTGAAGTCAGACCTTTACAAAGATCATTTAATGAAAGAAATGGAGGGGCGGCCTCTACATGATCCCACCACTGATAAAAATTCAGCAAACACAACAGGGAAAGGGGATAAGAAGAAGGTGAATATTATTTTTAATTTCAGCACTTAGTGCAGGATAAAGATCAGTTCCTTTTTTAAAATTTTTTATTCATGATGTACAAAAGAAGATAAAGTTTATGACTGAAAGATTTAAGGTAGAGGAAAAGTTTCTGTTGATTGATGTTTAACAGAAGTTGTAATTTATTTCTCTTTCACAAAGTACAATACATTGCATAAGAAATAATTTTTGAAAAGCCATGAAATTTTCTTGCCATAAACATTCAGACTAAGGCATAAAAGTTTAAAGATATAATTTGATAAATTGTATGAAAATATATCCATAGGCCATAGTAATCCCACTTCTAAAGCCAGTCTTCACTATGGTCATCTGCCCTTGCACAATCAAAAATGTCTTTTGTTTTTTCAAATACTTTTTATTCTTCCACTGCTGATAAAAATTCTAATGATTCATGACGACTGGCGTCAACTTTGTCCAATTTCGTCCAGTGGTATCAGGCCAACACAATGTTTTAATGGTCCCTCTCCCCCACCCCACTCCGTTACATATGTGTGCATATATATTGGAATGAAAAGTATCTCTTTGAATTTCCCAAAGTTCTTAAAGAATTGCCTGAAGTCATTGTACCTCTGAATAATAGGACAAGGCCTTAGTTGCACAGTCATCCCCTTTCCATTTCTTCAATTATTCAAGAATAGGCTTTGGGGTTTTTTCAAAGCATACATTTGATAGCTAGATATTATCTTTATCAAATAGTAAGTAAACAGAGATCTGAACCTTTGTTCCTTTTATTTGCCTGATCTATACTTGGTTTTAGTAGTTGTGTACTGAATACATTGAACAGATTTTTAAAATGTCTTTGGGAAAGCTTATCAGTCTCCATACCAAATATCTTTTATATCACATAGGGCAAAGGGAAGGAAAATGACGAGAAGCGAAGACGTTCTATTCTACCTTGGAAACAAAGTAAGTCGCTATGGATTTTGTTATGCAGTGACTACAAATATTAAAATCACTTTATTTCCTTTTCTTAGCTGTGATTTACTTCATTTGGAGATATCTATTATACTTTTGTGTGGGAGCCAAAGGAAATCAGTTGCAAGGTGAACATTTTCTAATTTCATAGGTGCAGAAAATAAAAAGCAAACCTAAGTGTTGTGCCTTGAAATGCCTAGGCCTTGTAGACTTTCCTTGAATAAAGATCATCTTCATGACCATTTTTGACAACTGATTCAGTCTTACACGCTGCTCACAGTGGCTTCATAGAACTTAGTCTCACAAGCTGTGACTGGCTCAGTGCTTTTGTATGAAAATAGAATAGTGAAATGTAAGAAATTAGTTCTCATCATTATTACTTGACTCACATACATCTGGTGCCCCTTGCAAGTTGTTTTTGTTTTTTTAGCTTTGCTGCCCTTGATCCACTTTTTTTGTGTGATTTCTTTTCATCTGTCACTCATGCTAAAAATAACAGCATGGCATGTCATCCTTCACTAGGTCTATAATGCTTTCATTGAATGCTTTAGAGTTCCTAAACACAGTTTTAGACACTGAAAAGGACATACCATGATTTTCAAATAATATTCGAAAGCATTAGCAGAATGATGAATAACGCTAAGCGGTCAAAGTGAGAGGAGAAAATCAAGATCCTTCACAAAGCTTGGAAAGGAGAAATAGTAATATCCAAGGGTAAATGCCCACCTGTACTTCACCCCAGCATATAAGAAATGTAGAGAACAAGGATGAATTTGAGCAACAACTTTGGAACATAACCTTGAGATCAGAATAGGCCAGTCTTTCCATCACATACACACTGTCACATTTATCTTCATTCTCATTACACTGTGGCTTAGTGGTTTGGGTTGGATTGGATGAGATTGGATTGGATTTCATCATTTGAGTAGTGATAGCAACGTAAATCTTGTCTAGACCGAGATCAAGTGAAGATGAATGTGGCTCGGGTAGATCTGTAGATGAAAATAGAAAAATACGCCTTGTCCATCTAGACGTGGGGGAGAAAAAAAACACATTATAAGGACAGTTCTCAATAGATCTTCACAAAACTTTTCATAAACGTGATTGGAGATTCATGTAGCAGTTTTGATTCCCTGGAAAGACAAATTTACATGGACAATTTCAACAAATTTTTTCAACTCCCATTTCAACACATGCAAACATTCAACAGGTCCTGTAAATCAATGAAATATTTATATAACCATAATCTTCATTCAATTCTGAAAAGAATGATGTATAATGTTATAGGTTTTGTCATTGTCATCAGGATGTTAATCCAAGAAAATATTGAAAGCTATTCTGGGGAGCCACTGTGTTAGCTGTGAGTACATCACTTTGATACGATGGGACTGAATCAGTTAATCCAATCTATCTGTATTTATCTCCCTTAGTAGATGTTGATGTGAAGGAAATCAATGCATATTATTTCTTGTTGAAAAGTTCTAGGGGCCAATTTAAAGACAAAGTTTTCCATGAACATTTCATAGCTTAAGATCCTCTCATTTAAGAGCACTTACATATTATATGGTTGTGACTTCTCTTTTATCAATGTACTCAGAGAACACATGACCTTGAATCACTTAAAAGGATAAAAGATAAAGACTGCATTTATATAGCCCTTTCCACTGGTCTACGAACAGTGCTTTACAATACTTCATCCCCTAGCAGGCATATCCCCTGGAGAGAGGATACAGCAAAGTGCAGCGCATTTAGTTTTAGCACAACAATACTAGCCTTTTGCTAGGTACTCATTTAACATCTTTGAGTAAATTTTCTTGCATAAGGAAAAAAAGTCGTCGCTGATGGGAATTGAACCCAGGACCTCACGATCTCAAGACCAACACTGTAACCATTTGGCCAACTTATAAACCAAAGTTATCCAGCTTTGGCTTTTTAAGGAGATGACTGCACCAAGCTGATTTAGATAAAGGGAAATTCACCTTAAGACTGATTAACTCTGGCACACACTCACACATTGATGCATTCTCAATTTTTTGGTGTAAATCTCATCATAATAAAGTTTGTAAATTTGTATCTCAGATAAAAAAGCATCAGTGAAAGGTTCATCTGAAGCTGATCTAAAAAAGCTGGGAAAGAAGAACAAAGAAGATAAGGCCAAAGACAAAGACCAGACTAATGAAAAAACTGTAGATGAGAGTGAGCCAAATCCCAACATCAGTATGGTGCATTCATTACCAGTGGACAGCGTCAACATCAGCATCAATGGTGGACCTTCCCTCAAGGCACTGGGCCCAGGAATTGATCTCAGTACCATGAGAAAGGAAGTCTTTCATCCAAAAGAGGTAAATGCAACATAATATGCCAATAGTACATTCTAACCCATCCTATTGCCTATCTTCCTTTTAAAGAGTGACATTAGCAGCTGCAAATGAAATTGGCACTCATCTTACATTACCAGGCTGCTTTCTTTAACCTTTGTAGCATTGACCCTGAAAAGGCATTTTATTTTATGAAGGGAGTTCAAATGTTAATCCTTCATCACTACTTTCATTGTAAACACATTTATCCCATGGTCACATGCTCTCGTGACACTAGACTTCATATAAACTTTGAATAATGTGCAATTTCTTTTGCTGTTCTTGGTCAATTTTCTTTAAATGAGGAAACACATTTTCCATTAAAGCAGGCAAAGTCAATGACCTAAAGTCCAAACCTTCTACCATCATCAAGCCCCAAATTAAAGGCCTGAGTACATCTGAGTTTCATGTGCCATGTCATATACTTCTTGCATAAACTTCATGCCTAAGGGATAAAGTATATAGATTGATGAGAGGTTAACGTCTCTATTTTAAGGATTTAATCATTCAAAGACATGAATTTAAATTTTATAAATGTCCCCTTTTTCAACCTTTACTCCTAGGTTGCTTTATTTTGTTCCTCTTTCTTACATCAAATTTTTAACCAAATGCAATGACTTTTAAGAATGTTTAGCAAAAGAACATTAAAATTGAAATTTTTTTTTTTTACATTTAACTTCTCCCCAGACCCAGGAAGTCACAGAATCTCAATTCAAATTTTGCCGAATCATGTTGCCAGATGGGTCCACCACAGTTGTGTGTGCCAAACCAGGTCAAAGTTGCCGCTACATTTTGAGTAAATTGTGTGAGAAAAGATCTGTCAGCCTTGCATCTGTTGACATTTTCATTCTTGGATCAAATAAAGTAAGGATGAAGATAACAAAAACTGCTTTATTTATCGTTTTTCTTTTTGTTTTTATTCTTATGGAGAATTAAGTTTCAATAGTTACCTAAGGTTTTTGTAACAGTACAGTTTACCTAATTTTTAACTTTTGAAGTCATTGTATTAATTGTAATTTGGTGTATTAAATATTTCCTATTAGAATTCTCATTCCTGTCTTTCAATTCCTTTGTCTCTTTTCATTCACAGCCGCTAGATTTGGATGAGGACATAAGTGTATTAGGATCAAAAGAAATTGTTATTGAGAAAAGGGTCCTCTTTCGTCTTGATCTTCCAAACAGCAAATCCATTGGAGTCAAAGCAAAACCAAACCGCACAGCCAATGATGTTTTCCAGCCTATTTTAGTCAAATATGGGTTCAGCATAGAGAGTGTCTCGATCCATTTAGTAAGAAGTGTTTTTATTTACTTATCTTTTTTAAAAAAAAAAATATTGGCATTTCACCAAAAACCTTCCGGCAGCAAAATGAGGAAAACAAATTATATACATACATATTGTTTTTAAGTAGACCAAATTTATTTCAAGAGCAAAAAGAAACTATTTAAGAAACCTTGCCTTCACCTGAGCACTACCTTGTTCTTATCATTTGATGATTGTTTGAAAGTAATTATCAAGGAAGGCATTCTTTGTAAGATTCAAGCAAATTGATCATGGTCAGCATAAAGGTTGGTAGTCTGATGGGACGGTATCTTTCTGGCATTGTCTGGCCCCTCAACCACTTGTTAAAAGCCATCTGTCCCTCTGTATGTTCTTCCTGTGATAGTTAAGATGATAGTGCAAAAATCTGCTTGTCAGTGAGGGTCAAATGTTGTGGTAAATAAATCATCCACACTTTTTGGAGCTTGTATTTGTGCAACAACATAGAACATTCTAAAGTGAGTGCTGTTCTTTCAGCTTTCTGGTTATGACAGGTCGATTTTACTCATCAGATAAACCATGTGAAAAATTCAAGCATTTGAATCTTTCAGCCAAGTCAAACTAACTTTTTTCCTTGTCTTTCTCCTAAAATCAGCATGGTGAGCAAGAGGCTCTTGATTTAGAGCAGCCTGTGTGTAATCTAGACAATGAAAGAGTTGTAATATCAACCAACGATGGTAAGTGTAAATTTCTCCTTTTAAAAATATTTTTCAATTTGTTGTTCATGAAATTCATTGCATGCTTTGAACTGTATACAATAAAGAGAAGTTCAAATCAGATTCACAAATATATCTTCATCTTGTGTATGGATTAAGGAACCACCACTTAAAGTTGCTTTCTGAATACATTCAAGAGAAGATTGAAGGGACTCTGTTGAAATATAAATGCAGTCTTGATAGCCAAATCTTGCCCCATTTTCAGGAGTATCTCAACTTGCTACTGGATGGGCTATCTTCATTCAGGGTTTTTTGTTGTTTTTTTAAAAGTGTACACTATATTTACATGATTCAATACAGAGAAGGTGATGATTTTGTAATGCAAAGTGTCACAGTCTCAGTTACCCCCTGTTTTTTTTTGTTTTTTTTAGTTTTTCTCTGATGCTACAATGAGAACTAGGCCTAAACATCAACTTATCTCATTTTGTTAAAGAGGAATGCAGTGAGCAGTAGTGTTAAGGACAGTGCCTGGAAAAAGCTGTTACAGGGTTATTGCCAGTTTCCTTATGGGGTCAAAATACTGTATTGGTCTCAAGCTTGGAGGGTATATTGCTTATAAGTAATCAGAACATTAATTTTTTCTCTATCATTTCATGAAGCACACATCCCCACATTTGAAATAAAGATATCTGGGGCAAGATGTAAAGCTCAAGATTTAAGTAATGTATTATGATCAAGATGGCTTTAAAAGCTAAGGAAATACATTGTTATGGTTTTGTTGGATATCATTCCCCAAGTTGAAATCAACTATAAGGCATCATTGGGTTGGTTTGACAATGACAGACATGTAGAATCTTGTTTGTTTATTATTCTAGTCTTTTAAAAGACATTTTTTGGATAGTGCTTACACACTAAGAAAGTTCTGTTTTTATTTTATAATCTTTGCATGAGCGTTCATGTCATGGCAGAAGTTGAAAAATAAGTAACGATCCTGTGTGATATTGGACTGAGATTTGGCATGAATATGGAAATGGGCCAAGATTTGATATTGGACTGTTTGCAAATTCTAAAATTTTTACCAGTTTTTTACCTATTTGTTTTCATAATCATAACATTTTATTTTTGAACATGTGAAGCATGCAGCATGTAATTTTATTGATGTTGTTCATACACCCATATTAGATTTATTTAATTATTGCATAACGGCAAATCAAAATGAAATCATCATCATTGTTGACATGAGAAGGATTCAAGTGAGAAATAAAGAAGAAAACAAGGAGAGGAAACGTTATTACAGGAATAATACTTTATCAGTCTAAATTTAGATGTCGATCTGATTCAGATAATTCATATTGGGATTGTGAAAAATATATTTGCCTCTTAATTGCCTCAGGACTATTTTTCTGTCATGAGTAGAATGATCCTTTATCAATGTTGGTTTGGTTTTTGTTTTTTCTTTTAGTACATGTTCTGATCTTCAAAGAATTCCATATATTAAAAAAAAAAGTGTCCAGGTTATAATACTGACTTTCCACCCAACATTTTCTATTTATTGCTGCATGGAATTGGACAGTATGTAAGTGTAATTGTCATAAAGAAATGATCAATATTAAAAAGAGTCAAAGTCTGGATGCCCTGGCTAGCATTAAAGGTATAGTTATTTATGTTCTTGTCTGGAGAGCATTAAATATATAATCCACAGAGGCAGGTTACAACATATTTAAAGGCCTTTTTTGTAAGTTGCTGTAAGGATAAAGTAAAATGTCTATATATAAGATTTTCATAATGAGGCTGGTTAAAAATATATGTGCGCTTGTGTGTTAATGAATAGAGAAATTGTGAGTAACATGAACAAATTGGATATTTAGCAATTTAGAGGTAATTGCAAACATTTTTAGTTGGAGTTTTGTTATAGTACATTTTAATGCTTGTGTGGTTGTCTTATGCAGCTTGGTACAAATGTTTTGGCATTGGCTCTTTGTAATTAGAGAAAATATTTTAGACATTTATTTTTGTATCCATGAAAAATTGAATTAAAAAAAAAAGAAAATGAAAAAAGAGTTCAGAAGATATCAAAATTCATTTTTCCAGGTAATACATAAGCCTCAACAAGTAAAATTGATGAAATTGATGGAGGAATATTATACAAGCAAAACTGATATTATTGAGTAAAATGAAAATTGGAGGGAGAAAAAAATGTTTTATTTAATGTTGCCATTGGATGTATATTTACTAACTCTGCATGCCTCAGAATTACTGATAATTTTTGTTTTTAATGTTTGTTTGTTGCCGTTGTCTTGCTCCATTTGGATTCTCCAACAGACTTTACTGGTCAGGGCATGCTGTTGGGCTCCAGGTCCCACAAAGCAGCCCCAACTAGCAAAGGCAGAGCTAGTCGCTCTGGTGGAGGTGTTGGCTCCTTGGAGGAGATCACCAACCAGATATTTGAAGATTTGATGCGGGGTAAGAGCCAGTTGGCTCATGGTTTTGACGAGCTGGGTGTTATGGAACTGGATAAGGCAAAGGTAGGGTAACCTGTCCACCTTGTTGTTGCTTGGAGAAGGCAACTCGCTTCATATCAGTTTAGAAATTTGGTTTTTTTGCTCTCATTGTTCCATCTTGTTTTACACTTATTTTTGTTGTTTTTTTGTTTTTTTTTCTGTGTTACTAACCTCACATTCGTTGATCAAAGTGTTCATCAATGTCTTGATTGATGCATTCTATGCAATAAGCCTTTTTTAAAGATCCCTTAATCTGTTTCTGGAAGAAAAAAAGAGATTTCATTAAGGTAAATAAGAGATAATGTAAGAATTTAAAAAGATAATTGTAGCGAAAATAAGAATAAGCTCAGACATGTTACTTTGCCTTTAACAAACTATCAAATTCACTGGAGGTATGAAGGCAGACTGATTCAACAAAAGTACATACACAGACAGATATATGGACAGAAGGGAGAGAGAGTGAACTAATCATGAGACTGAACAAAAACAACTCACATACAACATTTACTCAACAGTGAATACATAGTGAATACATAATGAATACATTTATGACAATCACCTGTCCGTGTTCAACACTGTGATGGTCTGTGTGTCTTTTGGACCTTTTGATAAGTCATCCCTATCTCCAGTACTAATTAATTACTCTTCAACATCCCATGCTCTTAAAAGGCTACACAAGTACTGAGATACGGTTGTCAAGTTCAACCAATATTGCCGTCTGCAACTGGGAATCATAAAAACTGTATATAACTCAAAGTTCAACTTGAAAAAGTTTTGTATTCATGTTTAAAAGTTAAAAAGTCAAGAATGAAAATTGTTGACTTACTTTCGGATGTAAATCTAAAAATAAAACAATGAATGGTAAATGTCACTACTCACTTTAGTGACTTGTTTCCACATAGCTCGGCCTATGCCTCTTCCCCTCATGCCAGGAGTAACATAGAGATCCTCCAAATACACAGCGAGACCCTCCCATGTTGAGTAGATGGGGAAGAAGAGAGCATAAGCAATCAGGTTCTTTGATCCTGGAAAACACCGATACATTTCACATTTTCCTATTCAACCCTCCATTGTAATTGTAGACAGATAAAGACAAAAGCTTGAAGATGTATCTCTTGTTACTCAATCACATTCGTGGCAATAGTTACTGAATGCTCTGTGATACAAGCCCTGGTAATAGGCAGGAGAATGCTGACAGATAAATAAAATATTCCCAATGACCTAAGTTTATTGAGTCGTACCTCCATGGATAAATAAATGAGAAAGAAATATGATTTTAAATTTTCAAAAATTTTCATGAACATTAAACAACCATTTAAGGTCTATACTTTCCATTTACAACCTGTGCAATCATTCAACAAATATTCTCAAGGGTCTTCACACTTCTCAAGCATAACTCACATTTTACACACAGATTGAGGAGACTAAAGAACAAACCCCCTTAAAAACAATCGTGGAGAATGCCCCAACAACTTCAAGA
>JAOWAY010415037.1:0-14502 GCA_028565895.1 Goniobranchus geometricus | reverse complement strand
ACCAAGATATTTAAATTTCTGTACTTGCTTTATTTTCTGTCCTTGACTTGTTAGGTTACAAGTAGGATTTACTGATTGTGTGCAAAGCATTTTACAATGTATCTGTTAATATGCTAATATTAATTTCAAATGATAAAATCTACTACATGTACTTAAATCAATTTTTATAAAAAATGAGATTGATATTCTACATTCTCACTGAAAAAAACATAAACAAACCGTGGTGTAAAAGTCTTATGTTGTAGCAAGCCTTCCATCTAGGCATACCGATATTTCTTTATAACACCACACTGTTCAATGCCCTGTGTTGTGTCCAAGGCCCTAACTGAAACCGAAAGTAGGCCTACGCTGTATTATAACGTAATAGGCCTATTGTGGATGTGTAGTGCGGTTGATTATCCTGGAATAAAGGTTACTTCCTTTTTACATCCAAAGAAGATGGTTGTCTGATTCTCTGTGCGCATGCCGTACTATTGTAATCTGAATGCATCTGGCCACTGACTGGTCATATAAGAGATATAACAACTGGTGACGAGGTAAAGTTCGTTATTTTCAGTAAACATAAAAATTTTGTCAAGCCTGCCAAATTTCGATAGTTGTCATATCTACCAGGACAATGAAAACATAGGCATGCACTGGAGGAGATGGGTGGCAAAGTTGGAAAATCTCGTGTGTGCTTTAGATATTACAACACATGCTCTTGAGAAAGCACTCCTTCACTATGGAGGCGAAAAAATCTATGAATTACTCTCTGATAGAAAAAGAGCACTAGTGCAGCCACAGACGACAGACCGAACGGATACAATTAACAATGTGGTAAAGACATCCTTCACGGATTACTTCAGGCCTTAAAAAATTGCAGTTATGAACGTACGTCTTAAATTCAGGACATGGGTGAAAGTTTGCCAGCCAGGCCGGCCAAACCATTTCCATTATCAAGCTTTTCCGGCCGATCATCGAAGTATGGCCTGCCTACCGGCTGGATATAATATTATAACCCGTTTTGTTACTCAAAGCCACCTGTACTAGATCGAAGTATTTTGCTATTCCCAGTCAGTCCCACGAAAAGCTCTGTGCTCAGTGAATAAGTGGGGTGTGATTTTGATGAGTTTTCTTCGCCCGTATGACGTCGCTCGCACTCAGCAATCTCAGCACGGTGGGCGGTGGACAGCTCTATGCTAGGGCTAGGCCTAATAGGCCTAGATGTAGATCATAGAGCTATGACCTAGATCTATGCATCTCCTGTCCTCTCTTCTGCATCAACACATGCTCTCTTTCACCTCGCCGGTACCTATTCATCGGCTGCTTGTTTCGTGATGTCATTGGTCAAGCGAGAAAGAAAGAAAGCTGGTGACAGTGTGAGAGCTTTCTTCCTCCAAGTGTGTCACTAGTAAGAGAGACACAGGTCTGTTTTTGTTTTGTTTTTTTTTCGAGCATGTCGCACACCCCATTGCCCATGTGTGTAGTGTTACTGTATGGTGACTTAATGCATGCGCAAACGGGCCGGACACATGTTGTACATGTATTAGAAAGAGTTTTGATTTTACCAACGGTTACCTTTTACGAAAGGGGTGATCGTTGTTATTTATATTCATTTCCATTTCTGTATCGGCTATTCATTTTCTAGAGACTGGATTGTAAGCATTTGTGATTATTTTAAAGATGGCTTTGAACTTTGTTGAAAATCATGTGAATGTGAGTGAACTGGAAAAGGGCGTTAGAAATAGTTGGCACTGGGCCTGGCTGGAGGAAACGTGTGGCCGAGGAATGAAATTCTTAGAGTGGTGCAAAAAGTTGAACAAACCAGGTGTCTGTTACTGTGCCGTATGTTATATTCAAATTGTGTATGGTTCTTCCGGGAAGAAAGCTCTTTGTATACATGCTAACAAAGCAGAACATCAGGATAGAGACAGAACTCTCAAAACATGTTCTCGGCTAGATTCCCCTTCATTGAATGCCCCTGTCTCTAAATGGAAATCTGTACAAGATGCTAGCAATGAAGTGAAAGCAGTGATGAGTCTTTTTGTGAGTGAAAATTGTTCGCCATTCACCTTGGCACCACAGCTATTAAAGCTTCAGAACGACTTTCAAAAATACAGAATAGAGGCGCTCTTAGTGCTCCAAAGATGTCACATTCATCAGCCACATATTATACCACACATGGAGTGGCTGCCGAAATAAAAGAAAGATTGAGGAACAATATGGCTGATCATTTTGTCAGTCTTAACATTGATGAAGCCACAAATGCAGCGGGAAATAAAGTCATCAATGTCCTTGCTCTGTATTATGACGACCAAGAGAACAAAATGGGCATTGACCTGATAGGTAGCCGTCAAGAAAACATAAGTACAGCCAACATCATAATCAAAAGTCTCGATGCCATCCTTTTGGAAAGGGGTATTGGATGGGAGCGGGTCATCAGTGTATTAATGGACAACTGTTCTGTTATGAGGGGTGCCAAAGGAGGAGTAGAGGCTAAAGTAAAAGAAAGAAATTTTCATCCTCTGGATATACATGGAGATACAGTGCACATTGTTAATAATGCTGCAAAGAAACTTTTTATGGTCCTGGAGAAAAAAATTCTTCACATTTCAGTCACTCTGCTCTGAGTTGTACTACGACATCGAGGATAGCCCTAAGCAGAGGTCCCTCTTCATGGATATTCAGTCTATCTTAGGTCTCAAGAAGAGAAGCTTATTGTGTGTGATTCCGACCAGGTTTCTGCAAATCAAATCAGTGGGAGAAAGACTTCAAGACCTTTTTGACAGCGTCCTTTTATATTACTCAGCCTTTCTTGAGAAAAAAGAGCAGAAAATTGCAGAACAAATGAGGACAAAGATTTTCAAAGATCATGATTTAACCAAAGAACAGGAGGGTGAAGTCAATTTGATTCTCGAAAAGCTAAAAAAACACCAGGCGACAGATGCTGGGAAAGAACGGAAGGAAGAAATTATCAACCTGGTGTATGACAATAGGGAGAATTGTTTACTGGTGATAGAAGTCTATATTGTCTTTTTAAGAAAGTTTAAAGGATTTGTAAAAAAGTTTCAAAGTAAAAAGCCCATGTGCCACATTCTGCACTTTGAATTGTTCAGAGTGATTAAATCGATCTACAGCTGCTTTATAATGCCAGAACATATTCCATCTTCTAGTGCAGCCAAACTAGAGAAGTTAGATGTCACCAATCCCTCTCTTCATGTCAAGAACCGTCAAATTTATGTTGGTGATGCTGCATATGTTACAGTTCAAAAGTACCTGAAAGATAAGTCAAAATTTCACTGGATGCCATCTTTCTTTGACAGCTTGAAAGAAGGCTGCATTGAAGCTGCAAAGATGATGAAGAAACTTCCTCTGACAAATAAGGCAATTACAGCACTAGCCTACTTGGATCCTGCAAACCAAAGATCTGACACAACAGGTGAAGTGTTGCTTTCTCTGGCCAAACTCCTGCCAAATGTGATCGCTCCAGAAAATCTTGGAAAGCCTGACAGTGAGCTAAGAGATTATGTGATTGATGATGATATTTCAGTCATTGATGTAAACAGTGATGATGATGAATTCCAGCTTGATACAAGTTGGTGGGCTCTTATTTTTTAAATTAAGCAACAGGATTCATCTCCAAGATATCCACTTCTGTCAACACTTGCAAAGGTACTTACAACAGTCTTCAGTGGGCCTCTCATAGAGGGAACATTCAATATCATGAATGATATTATTGAGGAAGACAGAACTCACCTGACCCCTTTTAATTATGAAGCCCTGGCTATGGTCAAATCGTACTTACATGCAAGGAATAAAACTTCTATTGACATGGACATCTCTCCATCAATGCTAAAGCATGTCAACAACTCTCATGCAGCATACACTAAGCACTTAGATGAACAACAGAAAGCAACCACATCATCAGCAGTTGCCCCCTTAATTTGTCAGCAGACCACCACCCTAACTAGTGAATCTAGTTCATACCCCTTATTGCCAATGCAGCAGCCTTTACCAGCATCTGCACCATGTTCACCATCACAAGGCAGTGATTCATCGTTGCAATCCTCTTCACCTTCAGCTTCAAGAAAGAGAAAGCAGTCATCTATGTTGGGATTCTTGGCCAAAAAGCCAATAATTTAGCCACCTCATAGAATATGTCATATATTAGCAAGTGGTTGGTGAGAACTGATATAAAACCCTAAGTATTGTATTGTAATGAAAATCTGTAAAATAATGTTGGAATATCCTGTGTATGATCCCTACTGGTTCCGTCATCAAATTAGACAATGTGGACCATGAATTTATTAACTGTAATTACCACTTTGGAGGACTATTTATGAAGTCATGAATCATCAACATGATGATGTTTTTGAGCTACAATGGATAGAAAGGATTCAAGGTATGTTCAAGTAAAAAATATGACAATGTATTCTGGTAACAAGTACTAATTAGTTATTTCAGGTTCAGGTTTCTTAACGCGTCACAGCAATAGTTGCAGGCCAACCAAAAATTTGTCCAATATTTTCAGGCCAAGTGGCCTTTGGCAACTTTCAACCATGATTCAGGAATGTGACACAGAACACAGGTGAGACAATTGACAGTTTTCATACTCGACTCTGTAGATAGCTATGGCAAGACAACTGCCTCTATTCCCCTATCATATTTTTTCCCCCTTTGGAGATGGAAGAGTTCAAATTCGAAGGAGAGTCTGTGCGGTACACACAGATTTCTTTATCATAGCTGTTCTACCAGTACCGGTACATAAACAAGCTGTATAGAGTTAAGGCCAGATAAGTTTTTTGCTTAGCCTAATCCCTTTGTTAATACTTATATTAACTATAAATGATAAAATCTACTACATGTACTTAAATCAATTTTTAAAAAATGAAATTGCTACTCTACATTCTCACTGAAAAAAACATAAACAAACCATGGCGTAAAAGTCTTATCTTGTAGCAAGCCTTCCATCTAGGCATACCAATATTTCTGTACAATTAATTGCAATTTTCATGGTATGGACAGTGAAATTATGACAAAAATTCGACGTAGTTGCACATTGCCTCGCCTGAGAAGAGTGCTTAGAGAATCATTTACACTAGACCAGTTACTTTCTGAAGCACGATCACAAGATCAATCCGAAGCTAGGGCTACAGACATTGAACAAACTGCTCAAAATCAAAAAGCAAATGCAGTTAAGACTCCTGCCGGTCATAGCATACAAGAGGAGGAGGCC
The DNA here is from genome assembly GCA_028565895.1 of Goniobranchus geometricus. Lineage (NCBI taxonomy): Eukaryota > Metazoa > Mollusca > Gastropoda > Nudibranchia > Chromodorididae > Goniobranchus > Goniobranchus geometricus. Next base: position 9,287 of record JAOWAY010415037.1, on the reverse strand, counting down.
AGGGTCAGCCCTCTCACACAAGCCATTGTGAGGGCGGAAATTATTTCCAGCAGAAAGGCGGAGGTGAATTTTCTCAAAGAGGTAGAGGAAGTTCCAGGACGCAAAGACAAAAACATGACATGCCATAACTGTGGTGGACCATTTCCATGGATGTCCAGCTGCAGGAAAGCAGTATAGAGCTTGTTTGAAGGTAGGACATTACTCACGTGTTTGTAGGTCAGAACAAAAGCCTATGAAGATCAACAATGTAGGCCTATAGAAAGCCTATGACAAATTGACAGATAGCTCTCTTGAGAAATCAGTCATCCTCGTCACCCACTGTTCCAAAATTCCAGCAAGTCCTTCTACACTGTTCGGGAAAGAAACAACCGTACCTAATTGACAGTGGTGCAACAGTAAATATTGTACACATGTCAACATGCCCCGCAAACGTGAAACTCAAACAGTCATGTCTGAGAATTATAGCCTATGGTTCTGCAAAACCCTTATCTGTGGATGGTTACTTTTCAACCGACCTTGAATACAAAGGCAGGAGATCACATGCAAAATTCTATGCCATCAATATTGATAAGAAAACACAGAATCTTCTCTGCGCAGACACTGAACAAGCTTTGGGACTGGTACAATTTGCATTCTCAGCTAGCCTGAATACAGACACATCTGCCCAATTGAGTTCCATCGCTGACAACTTCACTGAACTGGTAAACTAAGACACATCAAAAACATGAAAATCAAAATGCATGTGGATCCTGGGGTACAACCTGTTGCTCAACAGCACCGACGCATTCCATTACATCTATATGCCATATTATAACATTGATTTCAAAAGGTTTGGACATATGAGTTTATGACTAGAACCACTCAAGATCCACTTATTGAATGAAAAATGAAAAGGCGAATAAATGGTTGCTTCTGGGTGATTAATGACAATAAAGTCTCATTAGCATGGGGAAGCAGTATGGTTTTATGGGCATGGCATTCACTATTCAAACTAAAAGCCAGGTGTTAGATCTGTCCAAGATGTAGCTTGAACTCTCTGTCTATGAGCTACATACACTTGCGATTTTCCTCAAATGATGGGTGAATTCAAAGAGACCCCATGTATGATCAGCATTCTGACATTTAAATTGCTTTACTTTTATGACGTCTAGGGGATCCATGTGCATTAGGCATATTTGAAAAATCATTCAGCTTCCACTTAAAACCAAAACAAGCTCTCTAGGATATGAAATCTATTCCAAATACTTGTACATGTATATATTCCATGTATATTCCAGCTATATATCTTTGTTTTAGTGCTGCCTACTACTGTTCTGTTATTGTCTCATTTCACAATTACAGTTATGGCTTAGTAAGGGAAATATCATCGTGGACTGCATCAAGTAAGAAAATGCATCCTGCTAATCTTTCAAATGCAAACAAAAAATGATTTTAATGTTATTCCTTAGAGCATAATGTGTGTTGTAGAGGATCTGTAGGCACTGGTGAAATATTTTTCAAAAATGTATCCATTTTCATCAACTTTCACACTGACATATTGCCCACATAAATAATACATGTATCGATACAGTAATTTGGTTTTCATACATCAAATCTCCAACCAAGCATTGACAACATAGCCATATTATCTTTTAAAAAGGGCAATGAGTGTAAAAAAAAGATTATTTTGCTTTGAAAATACCTCAACAAGCCAGGAAATTATCAGCTTTTAAAAAAGTTTTACAAATGTGTTGACTGAATTAATGAAAATTCTTCAAATTTGTTTCTGCTCCTCAGATCTACAAAACATATACAATAAGATTTGAGTGCCCATTGCTATCAGAGACTGAATACAGGGGAAACTCCCAAAGCCATAGTCCCCATTATTCAAATTTCTCATAAGTCGGAGCTTTAGCAATTCGAGGTTGTTTTTTCTCTCTTCTTTAGCTTTCTTCAGTTTGAACTCTTTAATTTAAAGCCGACATTACCGCAAACGGTAATATATATATAAAAAAATTTTCTCTTTCGCCACCCGAAATCGAAGCTAACCACTGGCTCAACAAAGGTGGTATGCACAAGACCATGTCGTCTGCTATGCCCTTCGGTGACAGAAGACAGTCAGTGAGGAAGGAACCCATCATTATCATAACGAGTCTAGATCTAGCCTAACTTTTGCGTTAAGTCGGCTGCAAGCACAGGAGGGGGGATATGGAAGGAGCAAGGGGTGAGACAAGATGTGCTGGATGTCAAAGGAGTGAGAGACAGAAATTAAGACTCTTCTATTCTGTTTGATTCGATAAATCTAGAGTTAGGCAAGCTTTCTGGTACCGTAGTCTCTACTTGTACGGTACTGGAAGTGGAGTGGGAGTGGGGGACCTTGTTGCAATGCTAGGCCTAGTGCTAGCATTGCACTCAACATGTCGTCTAGATCTAACATTACCACAGACACACACACACACTAGTCAGTGGTGCCACATACTGGCATGTGTGCAGACTACCAGTACTGCCACTTGCTGGTCCTCTTAGACCTCTAATTACTTCCCTTGCTTTAATGCAAAGTCTCATAATTCAAAGTTTTGATCCATTGTCAGGCAGTTCAAATTATGAGGTTTCCAATTCTGCAATATAGCTTCAGTTCCCATGACAGAAGGCTTCGTTTATAAGAAAGTCAGGATGAAAATTAGTTTTGATTCTTATTCTTATAACCCGAGGACACAGTTATAAGAAAGTTTTTCCCCAAGGTTTCTCATAATCAAGGTTTCCCTTTTTCCCACTCTCTTTCTTCGCTAATAATAATGCCTGTGTGTGTTTACATGACAGAGACGGGCAGGCAGGCCAATAAACAGGTATATAAACATACAGGCAGACAGAATGACAGAGAGAGATTCAGATTGAGAGAGAGTGAGATACAGAATGATGGAGGTGATAAAACTAAATTATTCATCATTTAACAGAGCTTTTGTTCTTGATGATAACTAAACAATAAAGCAAAATGGTAAATTGGTTCCCAAATTAAACAAAATTTCTTACTTTTTAATTCACATCTACATTCCGCATTACTGTATTCTTGCACATAAAAAGGTTTAACATATTCTTGCAGATAAAAGTGTTTAACATATTTAATATCCTCTTAGATTGAATTACATGTACCTTTTTAAAAAAACTTATCACAAGCAACAACACCATGTTTTGAAATTAGTCCTTAGGCACTTATAACAAGAGAATTGATACATTTTCTTGAGTCATATAACATATTTTTCAAAGAAATAACAAAATTGCTCATGATACCCGGTTTTTTTTTCTTTCCTTCTTTTCTTTGGTCTTTATACTTGTATACTTAATAATATGGAGGATAAACTCACAAACAAAAAACTCTTTAGGTTTTAAACATAGCTGTATCTCCACAAGTCAAGAAATCATCATACTCCATAAATCATTATCAATATGTGACCTCTACAAATCTAACTGTTGTGATTTCATTAACTTCCAGGATATGACGGGTTTTCAAGTACATTATAATTACACAGTTTACAAAATACAAACGAAATCAAACTAACTAAGGAAAATCAGGAAAGAAAAACTTGCAATGGTATTGTAAATCACTTGTTCAAAAATGTTCCTTTAAGTTTTAAGTAGGCTTTGTTGGGCATTTTTTGCTTGATGCCACACACAATTTATTTTTATTATGACTAGGTGACCGTTAACAAAGCATGAAATGTGTGTCAATATTCAATGGCTACATTTTACGTACTGGTAGTGTATCATAATAAACCATAAATCTTCATAACAAAATAGACCTACGAAAGCAAATAAAAGACATGTAATGAAAAAAAAAACAACAATACATGTAACACCCAAACCAAAAGAAAAGAGAACATTAAATCAAATCCTTTTTCAAACTGTTAAGCTCAGATATATTCAATAATTACTTAAAATTCCCCCTCCCCATGTCCTCTTTTCACACTGGAAAGATTTCAATGTCATTTTCTGCCACCATTGTTTATGATTTCGTGGAGTCGTGAAGTAGGGGAATCTACACTGTATCACGGTTGTCCGATTGTTTGGAGGCGAAATGTTATATAGTGATCAGAAAGTGCATCAATGAAATAGCCAAAATGACAATCATCATTAGCACCAGCAGCATCCCCATCATTACCATTATCATATCAGCGTTATTTGTGTGACAGAAATGACATACATGTATATGTGCACACAGAAACAAAGAGAGAAAGGGATAGAGAAGCTCAACAAACTTTATCTTCCATCATATGGGGGAAGGTTACTTTGTGCTTTCTAGGTGGATTGGTTTTTTTTTGTGTTTTTTTTACTTTCTTATATCCAAAGAAGACATGTATAACCAAGGTTTCTCATAACCGAGGTTCATAATAAGAATAAAGAACATTTCCAGCAGGTGAAAAAAAATTGCTTTCTTATAACCATTATTTCTTGTAACCAAGTATCTTATAACTGAAGTCTGCTGTTTTTCCATGTGTATTTTTCGAGTGAAAAAGAACCTTGGCATTTAAATACTGTTAAAAGAGTAGGCAGAAAGGCCTTGGCAAAATTAATTCCAACTACATGGATTCCTCCATTCACTAGTGTCGCAATTCTCTATGTCTCAAGCTAAAATCCATCCTCTTCTATGTATATAGACATGTACCTGGCATAAAGGATTTGAGCCCCTGTAGTCAGGATACACTTATAGGAGGAGGGGAGGGGAGGGGGTTGGAGTGTTTCATTAACCAAAAGTATAATAAAATCTAGTAAAAACAATATATTATGACTGATAAGGAAGAACTACAGTTTAGCCCAGATAGCCGAAAAAAAAAGGTTATTCTTTTCCTTCAATCAATCCTGCCTTGATCTGCATTAATCAAAAGTTTAATGAAGGATGTTATGAAGCTAAAGATCCTCTCAACAAAGACTTTCTCATACATATCCTTGCTGCAAAATTCCATTCATCAAATTATGTTTTTCATGAAATTTTAAGACAAATCAACTGACACAAGACATAAGTCTTTAATTCATAACATAAATTTATGCATGAATAAACATCACAGTACAGATTAGTCTCAGTCATGGAAACATTGTGGATTTAACATTCATATTGAGCCTGACTTTGATTTGCATGAAATGTTAAGAGAATACAGAAAGGATTTACCTGATCTACAATTCACACAATTATGAAGTTGAATTAGCCTAGGTATTTATGCATGAATGAAATTTAAACTGCACAGATCTATCTCAATTCTGCATACTTTATTTAGTGAATTAAGACAAGTGTTGAGGTTACAAGTCAGTTTCTTTTGTCTTGTCTTGTACAGTTCATTTTCAACTTATAATTCATCTCTCATGATTAAAATGTTTTTAAAAAATGAAATGGATTTTCTTTTTATTTAAAAGAAAAGTGACAGTAATATGAAGCACTTTATATCCCAAGGGCTATGTATCAGTTTTATTATCTCTGTTTGTGTTCTGAAATGATATGATAGACTTTTTTATTTCGTGAAAAGCTTTGGTAATTATATCCCTGTCATCTAGGGTCTGGTCAAAAACTCCCCAGTCCATCAACCTATATACAGCAGCTGTTTGACAAACTGAAAAACAAGAAAACAAAAATGAAAATATGAAATACAGTAACCGTAAGTGTTCATGAGTATGTTAACTTGCAATACAATCTTTCATACAGACAAAAAAAAATTAGGTATTAGAAATGTTATGTTAGAAAGGTGCATATTATGATACAGTTGAACCTTTGTCATTGGAAATCCCAATCCCAGGGAAATGGAATTGTTTCCATATATTTTCCCTCAGGAAGACTTTTCAATTGACTTAGATCTACCTTCTTCATTTTCTCTTTTTCATTCCAACATTCATTTCTCATATTATCGCCCTGTCCAAGACTGAATGAATTGTTACACCTGCTTTAATGCTAGGAATGATAAAGATGCTGTCATAAGTTCCAATTTGCAGAAAGAAAATGACCATAAGCCAACTCGCCAGACAAGACCTTCCAGGTGGTAAACCATGCATCTGGCCATTTTCGGTTGCCCTTCATAATAATAGGGTCTTGAAATGGGAGTGATGATATTTCCAGATTCCCCTGTCAATCAAACAGATGGTGAAATCAAAGATCCATCACACATTCAGACGCAATGTGTTGAGGACATAAGATGTAGACTTAAAAGAACAGACTAGGGTGGTCATCCTACCTCTGTCCCACTTTAACCTGTAAGTCACAAGGGTGGGCATGTGAGGCAATTTAACGGTCAGTCACATATTTTTGATTAAGTGTGCATGTTTTATCTCTATCCACCAATTAAGCATGCCACAAAAGAACGCCATGCTTTGATAAATAGATTGCTTTGGTCACCTGGTTCTGGGACCAGAATAAAGTGTCTGTATAGTCCTCCATTCTTCTACCACTCACTTTCCTTTGGCAGAGATTGCTTTGACACGACAGAAGGCCTTAAGAACCTCATATAGTTGGGGGAAACCCATAATCACTAGGTAGCCAGCAAAGCGTGAAGATTTTACAATGCCCCCACAGTTCCCAATTGCAAAGGTTCCATTTTGTACATGTATATATTTCAAAATGTTATATCACTGAAACTTTTCCTGTCACCATAGTCCAAAAATCCCATCTAACATGAGAACATTTCTTCTTCATACTAAAATACTAACAATATATAAGGCATATCACAAAAGTACCGTGGTAAACCAAAAGTGCTGCATTAAAATATGGGAGGTGAACATTTGTGATTCACCTCATTTAAACCTGAAGAGCTAGAGCTAGATCTGTGTTGGAAAATATGGAGACAAAGAGCAATGTAGGATTCACTACAGTGAATGGAAGATTCCTGTTCATCATGCATATTTGAGGGAAAGTGAAGTGAACAAACTTGTTTCCTCTGTCCCACCTCAGTGTTCACGATGAGCTATTGTTTACGTTTAACATGGGAATGGGTATTAAACCCTAATCTTTGGAAGAACAATTTCTTGTCATTGTGATGTTATTGTTCCAACAGATCTTGGGATGCATCCCCTCATCTTAATGCAACTGTGAGGTGGACAAATTTACAGATCTGGTGCTGTTGAGGAGGATCTGAGTAAAGCATATTTTTAATTGATGGGACAGGTGGAAGGAGGGATGAACTGAGTTCAGCACAGTCAAACATGATGTGGTTGACTGTCTCATAGGGAGCTGAGCATGGTGATATGTGGGCAGGTTTTGGAGGTTTAAATGATTCTGGTGCTTATTTAAAGGGACATGTCCTGTCCTCAAGCTAAAGAATGGTGGTCTGGTCTTTTTGTGTCAAGACTTGGATGTCTATTCGTCTCCGTTGGAATATGAGATGGTCAAACCTTCTGCCTCTTTTCCCATGTGCCCATTTGTTCGAGGATAATTTCAAAATCAAAACGTGACCAATTTATTCATGCGCAAGTATATGACATTATGTCTTTCCTGCACTGCCCCTCCTTCCCTACTTGCTGTCTGTCTGTCTCTGTCTCTCTATCTCTCTCTTCGTTGATTTTCTTGTAGTCCCTTGTTTCATTCTCATTCTCTGCAGGCTACAGATAAGACCCAACTAAGTCTCTTTCATTTGATTCAACTTTAGTATATTTATTTATGCAGTAGGATTTCTGTCATTGGGCCAATCCCACGAGATTTAAAAAATCATCCTAATTTCCTGGTTTCCCGGGAGAGGCGCATAGCAAATGAAATTGTAATCACTGCATGCGAGTCAATGAATACATGTCGTCAACTGGTCTGTTGATGTTGAATAAGTCTGTACCTCTGCCTTATAACATTCATTTCAGCCACTGACCAGGAACAAATGGCTGATTTTTACAACCTTGTTAGTGTTGGTCATAAAAATGCTGGAGACGGACTGGTTGAAATTACAGATGTTGGCAGCAATTGCAACATGCTTATTAATATTATCCACTCAATGACATCTTCAAAGAGCTCGCTTTTTTAATTTGTCCAATTGCTTTTAGAAACAAACCAACCATCGTTCATTGCAAGGGTCTGTTAACTTAGTCAGGAGTTGGCAAAACATCTTCTTGATTTGTCAGTGTCAGGAGAATTTTCTTTGTTCTTTTCGTTATCTCTTAAAAACAGACTGTCTTTTTCCTGAGGGATGTGAGATATTGACGCAAAAATTTACAAAATTATACATGTACTTGAAATTTCTATAAAATTAAGAAAACATATGACAAAATCATCCCAATTTGGTGGTGACATTGTCCCAATTAAGGATATACATTATACATAGAAAATATTACATTCCATGGAACTTCGTCTTGGTTCTCCGGGGTCCCATTAACAGAAGTCCTACTGTATCTCCTCTGCTCTTATAGCTATCTTATATAGTTTTTAATTTTTTATTTGCATCAGAAGAAAGACAATTGTTTAAAATTTTACATGTCTTTGTCCTGTCATACCTTTAACTGATTAAACTAAATTGATATTTTTTTCACTTACCCGCACATAAGTTGAGAGATCCTGTCACTCCTAATATAAAACGAAATTTTGAGATCTGTGGCTGGCTGTTAAGGAAGAGATCATGCAAAAAAAGTACATGAATATTAATGAAAAGGGGGAACCTCCCATGAGTTTACAGTTATTATGGATATTTTTTATATAATCTCTGTTATATATAATATATATATATATATATGACTTCATATTAATACAGAATGATGTTTATCATTGTAAGTTGATGCACTGTGACATCAATGGTCAGGAAGTTTTACTATATACATGTACATGTTATACTCCCTCTCTTTAATCTCCAGAGAGTGAATGTCCAACAGCATGATTTACTTCATTCTGCAGCAATAATATCAAGTCATATTATGTATATAAAGTCACAATCTAGTTGTGTACATGTCCCAGTGCGGAATGAAAAAGTGAGTGAAGAGCTGTTGAATTCACCAAATGGGATTTCTTTATAAATGAATGCCAAAATGTGGATGAGTTAAATGGATGTTTCACAGTATAGGTGAAGTTTTGTAAAGGCAATGTTTGTGAGAGGGAAGAAATCAGTTTATATCCAAGGTTGGATAAACAAAAGAGTAGAACATCAACAGCATGAAAAGAAAATGTTGTTCATTAAAGGAAAGAAGCAAGAAATAAAAGGAGAAATAGAAAAAGGAGAAAGGGAATAAAGGGTCAAGATCGAGAATGATTTCGCTTCTTGGAAAATGAATTAAAAAGATGAGAGGAAAGGTTTGAAGGCAATTGCTCCCTATAAACAATAATAATAATAATAAGACTCATTTATATTGCTCCCATTTCCCAT
>JAOWAY010415036.1:0-21291 GCA_028565895.1 Goniobranchus geometricus | reverse complement strand
ATTATTATTATTATTATTATTATTATTATTATTATTATTATTATTATTATTGTTATTGTTATTACTATTATTATTATTATTTTATTATTATTATTACTACATATATTATCATTATCGTTATTTGTTGTTGTTGTTGCTCTATGAAAATACTTTCTCAGGCCCTTTACACATAATATTTCTTTCAAGTCTTATTCATTTCCATATAGATTTTTTAAAAAGAATTTAATGGTTTCAGCATTGGTGTCATTTCAATCGGGAGATGCTTGCATTTCCTTGAAAACTAGTCTTTATTTCTTCATGCAATAATCTAGGAATTTTTTAATATAAATTTTTTTGGTGGTTGGTTTCTCATTTTCGTTAAGAGATTTCATGTAAAGTAATACAGAAAAAAAGATCTTTTTCTTGTATTTAAGCTAAACCTTCTTAACTACAAAACGAGTTGTATGTGAATCATCAGGTGCTTTAACCTGGTTGTGTTAGGCCAGTTATGTGAAGTTATGTCTTTGAGATTGAGATGTCTTGATTATGCCTTCTGTGTATCCTCAGTACTCTTCCCTGATCCAATATTTGAAAAGCGTGGTGATCATGGAATTTTTTTAAAGTGCTTTTTTTTTGTTTAACGAATTTTGGAATAACAAATTGTCTGCTCAGACTTTTGGCTGTTTCTTAATGACTTTAAAAAAAAAATTATTTATAAGGGAACAGAAGAAAACAATATATTGTAAGTTTTGGGGTCCTTGTCACATTTACTAGACCCAATTTAGACCTCCCAATGACTGGATTTGGACTAGAGAATCAGGTTTTAGTAGACACCAAATGGTGAAGTGACTCTTATCAAGTCGACTGAATTCTTTGAGTGTAAATATTGATGGCAGTCCTTGTACATGAATGATTGTACAAGAATGCATAGAGATGAGGTCATGAAGTGTTTTAAGTGAGTATGAGAATATATGAATAGATGCATTGAGAAGTTTTGTGGGGCTTTACTTTCATAGGCCATTGTTAATAAGACTTGCAAAATACTTAGACAAAGATTTTCAAAAGTGTTGTGGACATTTTAGGTATTTTGGTGTAGTTGTTGTTGTTGTTGTTGCGCACAATATTTGAAAAATGCAAAAAATGACTATTCATTTCATCTTTGTTATATTTCATCAGTTAACAAAAGTCATTTTTACTTTATAATTCCTCTTTATGTGGAGTTATTCATTAATAATGAATTCTGAGATTATAGCCAGCTTTGATCATTCAAATGAATTTCAATGTATTTGATAAATATAAGCTTCTCCTTCACTTCTTTTGCAATATTTTGAAATAATTCATGTTTTCTTTAATAATATAAAATAAAAGATGAAAGATATATGTTTCTTGTACTTAAGAAGACAAAGAGTCACCAATTTTGTATTCTCAGGATAGGGCTATGTCTAAATTGTCTGTGTGCCAATGAGCATCAAAGTGTGCTACCTTAGAAATGATCAACAGCGACTTTGAACAAGAGTGTATCCTTGACTTTTGGTTAGTCTAATAATCTGCTCATTCAGTGAATTAAAGAAACAAAACATTGTATTAAGCATCCCATCGCTTAGAATATTGATGAGAAATTTTCGTATTGAGTGGTCAGCATGGCAAACATTTACTAGAATTTATTAAGACTCAAGGTTAAATCCCTTTGTTAAGCAATGAGTGTGGGTCATTTTCAAAAAGCAGTTTTTTAGCTGTCTTGATAAATATTGATTATACTTTTCCTTTGGGTCTACCAAGGCCCGACATTGACAAGATGTGTTGCAAGGAAAAATACTTTTTTTTTCATCGTCAAACAAATTCCAAAGACTTTTGTTTCTGTCTTCATTAAGGGACATGTTTGATTTCAATTTGTATGTTTTGCCATTGCATCCATTCACAAAATAATGACTTTTGAATGTCAGTTTGACTCATGCCCGGTACTCACTTTAATAATACAACAAAATCAAAACAATTAGCCAGTTGAGGTGATTCCTAGATAATTGTGGAAGTGGAAGCATGCAAATGACAGTTATTGTGACCAGTTCAAAGGCTGTGTGTTTTGGATGTGTGCTAGTATGTGTGTATTAGTATAGATTTGACTAGGACTATTGCTATTAGCATCCAGTAGTAATAAGTTTTGAAGCCCGTTGCCATGGAGCATCTAGTATCCATGAAGAAAGTTCATATCGGATATAGTCTATACAAAGCATGTGTTTTCTAATTATATTTGTGTGAGGGGAACGCATCATAGTATTAATGCTATCAATATGTTTATGAAAGTGATTGCCGTCAAAAGCATCTTGTTTATGGATCCAAGATCTCCACTGTCTAGAAAGGAACATTATGATTTTTTTTTTATCCTGATACCACTGATAACTAAAGGCAATATAAAGAAAAGGGGGTATTATACAATATAATAATGGATAGAAACAGCCCTATAGTAGTAGTGGTAGTAGTAGTAGCATATTTTAGACATGCTTTGGAGATACGAGGTGGATTCTTTCAATTTCAACCCTTGAGGAAGAAATTATGAAATTGATCTTGTCAAAATATGAGTACATTGTGACTATATACACACTTCATGGTAACAGTGACAAACTGGCTCCTATTGCAATGGTTATATGTTGAGGGGTCCAGTACTTTTGAAAGGCAAATACTTGTAAAAGTTTATCCTTTCCTGAGATGTGTAAGCATTTTGTGGATGGCTGTGTTCACTCATCCTAATTCTGCCTTCTCTCATTTTGTTTTATGCATAAAATCAAAATGTGAGGTTTGCTATCTTATAATCATAATGTTTATGAAAAGTAGAGGGATTTTTGGCAATAGTAACTAAATAATTTGAATAAACAAAACTGAAGAACAAACACGAAATGTAATAGATATAATGTCTTTTAAATTGTTTGAATGGTAAATGCTTTTTGTTATTTTGTTGTTTTGTGGTTTAATGTAACTTTTCAACATCATGTTATCTCAGTGAAGGTGCTATTTTGACATTTTTATGTTCTGCCAGAAATAAGCCCTCAGGTAAAATACAACTGGAATGACTTACCCAGTCACAGTACACTGACACTGGGCCAAGCAGTCTTAGAACTAAAACTGTTCTCATAATGTTGACCGCCAAGTGAGACAGTTTCTAAATTGCCACTTTTAAGGTCTAGGAATGACTCGGCCACGGATCAAACCTGAGACCTCCCAACTCCGAGGTGGAACAAGGTGACACGAGGTCATCAGACTACTTGAACTTGGAATATCTTTACATCATATGGTAAAAAGGCATTTTGTATCCAAAATACTTTTTATCCCTATATTATCCTTGATGAATACATTTTGTCATTTTGGGTTTCCTGTTTTTATTCAAAAGGACAGCTTGACATTAAATTGTTGGTATTTTCATGCTGCCATGTGCATCAATTTCTTTAGGAAATAGTTCTCAAACCAATTGAAAAGTCCTCTTTTCATTTTAAAGAAAATCGGTCTACACTACAATTACAATCCCTGATTCAAATGTTAAAGAAAACACCATCTTGTTGTGCAATGTCTAAAAGCTCCTGCTTGAAAGGCTTGTAATATAAGGTGTTGGAAATAGACTGTGGTTTATTTGGCCCTCCTTGGGCCATGGGAGGATGTTGGATGACTGAAACTGGCTTTTCTATCACCCCCCCTTAATATTTTAAGTGCCCGCAATAAGCAATGCCAGGCCTAGATCTACATGTATATGAGAAAAATAAGCCTCCATTTGAATCTACCGCCTCCAGCCAGGTCCACTTGAATTTCTTCCTCACATTCTTCCCCAATGATTGGAGGTCAGTACAGGGAGAAACAAAGTAGATCTACTCTGACATAGTTTTACACTCCCAGACCTCTCAAAAAGTACCTTAAAACTAGTTAAAGACTAATACAAGGAGAAATTCCATACCAACCCCACTAAGGGAAATAACCCAAGAAAGTAAAGGGAACTAACCCAAGAAACTAAAGAGGGATTCTTTTGATGTAGAGAGAGAGCATTACAATAAGTTGGAGGCGTGGCTGGGGGGCTCCGAGCCCCCCGAACCCCCCCAATTTCTATTGACTCCCTATCAGGCGCGTTAGCTTCGAGTGTGCGTAAAATTAAAGAGCATAAGTTGCTGTTGCGTGACCTAGCTGTGACCCATTAGTCCGATTTCCGGTGTTTACTTGGGAGACGATACAATGGCTGCCAGGCCTTCCCAACCTTGCTCAGTAGCAATTTTATATTGGCACTCATCAACTCAAGTTTGTTATTTACTGTCAATTATGAAGTGAAATCTATCCTATATAGAATATCTTGATTTGGGGTCGGTATGGAATGTCTCCCCTAATACATGTATCAGACAGGAATCAGAGCTGCAAGGTGATAGCAATCAGATCCACATCTGTGGACTGGCTGAACACACTGTCTGACTAATTTTCTTTCATCAGGAAAAGGCATCAGATTCAAGATGGTGGACGAAGTGCTTCCATAACCATATTTTTCCATGTCACCTGGACCAGACCCCCCCAAAAAAAAGTCACCAGTGAAATTAAATTGCTGGAAATGCCGGCAAAGCTTACAGGCCTGTATAGGGATCCTCTCTGTCTTGCTCAGTACAAGTTTGCACCACTTGTTTTAGGAATAGTCAGATGTGATCAAGTAAAGCCAGAATCAAAAGGCCGGTGTGTCTTGAAGAAAGGGACTGTGAATTGACCCATTAGAAACGACAAATTATTTTAAAGTAAGTTTTTGTGGGGTTTTTTCAGATTCATATTCATACAAAGGAGGCTAAAAAAAAAATTATTAATCTTAAATGTGATTTCTTTTATGCTAGTTAGTTTACTGGGTTTTGTCTTTTAAGGAAAGGAATGGATTCACGTGGGCCTGAATTTTGGATAAACTATAAGTTTTTGAGCTTAAAAATTAGAAAAAGAATTTCTTGGAACATTTTAGAAAAAACAATATCCCACCCCCCAAAAAAAACAACAAACAACAAAAACAAAACAACAACGACAGTGTAATACAAAAAGGGGACTAGAAACCATCCAGTCAATTCATTGTTTCATTGTTTATTGTCATTTTCTCCAAGCTTTCCAGGAGTTGAGATAAAAACAAAAGTATGACAACAGAAAACATGACATTAATAATATGGTGAATTGCTGACACAGGAAAAATGATGGGAGACCTGCAAGAAGATTAGATACCTGAGAAGGAAAACGAGCAAACTCTTTCTATGAGCGCATTTGAAGGTAAACTCAATTTCTAGTGTGAAACAAAGCATTTCAATTGCACGATTTGATGTCGCGACAGCTATTTTCCGCTAGGCAGTTTGGATTTGGAAACATAGTGAGGTAAATAATTGTCTATCTGTCTGTTGAAAAAGTCAAAAACAAAACAAAAACAATTCTTTTAACAAACATGGGTTCCTGAAAACCTCCAGGCATGTTCAGCACAAGTCCCTAAAAAGCATTCAAATTAGACATTGAAACTGTGACGATGCATGCAAATGCACTGTCTTACTTCATAGTCAGGTTTCTAGTTAGAGCAACAGAGAGTTTCACTTTTCAGTGTGTTAGGTTCAGGTACCAAACCAAATATCTCTTATTCCAAGACTTCACATAGAAAATGTTATGGTTGAAAACCAGCAATTTAAAATCAATCACGTTTTCTTATACACACAACTTGAACTTCTTCACTTCAAAACTGTGGTGATGTTTGCAAAGCATGAAGAATCACAGACAATTCTCTGTAGAGTTTGAAATGCCATCTAGATGGCACACAGCATGATGACACTTGCCACTAGCCCCTCAATAAAAGCTGGAGTTTTTATTACAAAAACTGTATACTAAAAGGAGTGCATCAAAATTAACAAATTCTGTGTTCAGGCCACTTGTTTTATGTAATAAAGGGATTGATGGTCATAATTAGGTCTCCGCACATTCTGTGTGTTTTCAGCCTAAATGCTTGGTAATTAAGCCTGTGATTGATATTAAAAAGAACCAACACTATTATTCAAGCATTTATAAAATACACAACAATGAAACCTGGCACAAGATTTTTCCGTCATCTAGATCTTAAAAGGGAAGTAGATTTTTGTTTTATCTATATTCTTGCTGCAATTTTAGCTTAAAACGGTCAAGAAGTATCCACATACATATGACAAAAACCCTCCATGTTTCATTTATGTTGGAAAAATTAGCATTAGATCTATTATTTACAGGCCAGCTTCCCAGCCAATTAATCGAAAGAATTCAAACTTTTTGTTTATGAGAAGAAAGAGAAAGGGTGCCAGAGGTGGAACACAAAGCACAAATACAATTTGGCATCATTTCACACTGATATTCAACACTCTGGCCTCTTCCCTATAACAAAGCTCTGAGGGTGTGGCGGGCATGCAGCAGACATTAAATTTCCATTTCTTAAAGGCAGCATTTTACTCTGATGACTATATTCAGACATGTGATCATCCCGTTTTGTCCTCTTCCCGAAAAATGTTTTTGCAAGGAACAGTAGTTGCAGCGTGGCTGAGAAGACTTGTAACCACGAGATTCTGAGGTCAAATCAAGGCTGCACTGTTTAGGCCCTGGTTAAGGCTGTTTACTACATTTCTTAGCCCCACTCAGTTGTTACTGACTATAGGCAGAGGAGGAATGGTCGCTATGCCAGAGCCAACACGCCTGTAAAATGGCTTCATCTCTGTATGCTCTACAAGAAGTTGAGAAGATATTTGGTTGGAAAAAGCCTGTTGGGGAACAAATTGTACAGCCCTTCAAGCACATATAGTGGATTAAGCGCTATATACCAGGTTTGATTTTAATTCGATTTAAAAGCTCAAACAACAGGTTGTGAGTCTTGCTGAGTTTTCTTGAGTTGCTGTCTGTCATGGGATTAAAGTAATGTTACGACCATGCTTTTATCATGGAATGAGGGCTGTTGTATACAAACACCATCACTAGTTTTTAACAAACTGATTGAAATTGAAAGCTATGACAAGACTCTTCTTAAGCTCTCCATACATTTCACTTTCATCATAAACACAAAATAATTGCTGTAAGGTGTAAGAGGAGAGAGGACATTTAATGACAGCTGAGGGGTAAAGTTACAAATGCATTTTTGAAAGCACTTGGTAACATTGATGGGCAGAAGAGAGATACACTGTTTATTCAGCTCTTGGTTGAGTTTATGGAGCTGCAACCAAGTGTGAAGACCATAGCCAGTGAGACATTTCTGTACTTTAAACTGAGTCACAATTTGAGCATTGAACAAAGTCACTCGAAAACACTTTTCCTCCGCTCCACATCATTGGTGGCAGCCTGCAGATAGTTTATTGATCTGCTGTGCTAGGCGGGATCTTTCTTGAAGTCTTGCACTGAACTTAATAGTTGCGCAAATGCCAAATGCATCTTTACTTGGCTATTACAATACATTTCATCATTTCCAACAGGTTGTCGCAACAGCTGAAATTGCAGGAATTCATTTTGTATGCATCACAAAAGTAAAGTGAAATATTGAAGTGCACATGTTGACCAATCATGAAATATCCTCTCTATTCTTATCCACATACAGATGTGACCTTGTAAACGTTATCATTTAGAATAATTGGCATGGCTACAACATTTTTCATCAGGAATGCAGTTGGATGTTCATTTAAGGCATAAAGTCATACTCAGGAGATGTGTATAGGGACAAAAATTTGAGCACATACACACATGTGTATTGGATGCAATTATAGAACACATCCAGTATTTTATGATAAAATCAATATTGACTATTGATCTTTTGCAACAGGCATAAAAGCATTCTACACACTTGGGATTGGGAAGGGAGTGGTTAAGCTCAATTACAACAAAAAAAAACACAAAACCCAACCTTAACTTTTCCCCAATATGAAAACTTTTTGTTCAGTCATTCAACTACACTTAAACTAAAATAGGCATAGAAAATGACTATGACATTTATTGCTTAGGTGAAACAAAGAGCGAAATTAGACCTCAAACAAAATATTGATGCAATCATGAAACCCATTCACAAGGCCTCCATTTTCTATATGATCAATTACATTCTATTTGAGGTCAACAATATTTGGCATTATATATATATTATATAGATCTAGGTCTACATATATATAAACATGTATATTGGATCCAAATCAAATGTTTGTTCATTCTCAAAGCCATGAGAATGGCTCGTCATGTCAGACTGAAAATGTTTAGAAAACATGACAAAGAAGAAAGGAAACATGGCTGCCATCACTTGTGGTGTAAAAGCATAGTCATATGTATATGTGTTATAATATATCTACAGTATACCGGTATATAAAGGATTCAAGGAGATTTAATGAATATCATTATTTTAATTACTGAACGTTTTTGATTTTTAAAAAAAATAAAAAAATTCTAGATTTCATATAAATGCCTACATTATTTCACGTCAATTTGTTAAGGTATCAAAAACAAAAATTTTCAATTTGTCTTAAAGAGAGGAATTTGACCAGTTTGAAAAAAAACTTAAATTCCTCAAAACTAATACATAGCTATAAAAAAAAATAATCCCCAAACAATCCTCCTTTTTGCTTGTCCTCTTGACTATGCCATTACCATATAAAAATGGTAAATTTATAAAAACAGTCGTAACAGTAAGAGAAGCGATTTAGATTTATGTTTTAAAATCCAATTTGAGCTGTGATTATCTCAAAACATTCCCTCTAGAATCAACATTGTCATTCAAGGAGAAATAAAAAAACAAACACCCAAAGAGCTGATTTCTCTTTTGAAGAACACCTGTGGGAGGTTTTTTGTTCAAATTTGTTTCCTGAATACCCTAGAAAACAAAAAGGCATATGGCAAAATCACAAGATGTTATAAATTCTTTTAACATGAATCCAGGTCACTTAAAAAATATATTGTCATCATCAACAATTAAAAACAAATATGGATTAAACGAGAAGATGACTAAAAAGCAACAAAAAAACAAAATCTAATGTAGACCATCATCATCTATGAATGAGAAGAAGCTCCTCCCCTCAAATGGCTTGCATCACCCATCAATGAGTGTAACATCTGGGACAACTGGTCATCAGCAAGGCCTATATCCCCAGACAGACTGTCTGTTTGACTTTGAGTATCAGGATCTGTGAAAAATAGTTACAAATGGAGACAGATATATCTTATCATAAAGAATACTTAACATTAAAACAAGATCAGAAAAATTTTGAGAGAAAAACAATAGCATGCACTTCCTGAGATTGTCTGAACAGAGAGGTGAATGGCGTGTCATGGTCGCCAATGTTTGCCTCAGACCTTGTATTTGATGGTGATGATCATCATCAATTAGAGGCTGAAAATACTGTAATATAAGATGAAGTGAAGAAGTTTTCCTATCAATCTCTCCCTCAAAACTGAGTGATTCATTGAAATCTTGATAGCGAGAATGAATGCATCATTAAGTGAGATGATAAAGCATAGTCTTCTCTTACGTATATCAATATTATTAAGGAAATGTCTCAGGATGAAATAAAGGGTTTGTTTCCTTACAGACTCGATATTCAGACTTCTAATACTCCTAAATCACCTCCTGCACACTGAATACAATTTGACATACAAATAAAATAATTTTCTCAAACTGCAGGCATCTCTCTCATAGTACTATAACTTATTTCACTCTATTCACTGGCTATGACGTAAATTTAGAGGAATTCTTCATTTTACCAAGTCATTAGACATTACAGCATTTTCAATCAAGCTACAAGTCTTCATGTCTTACCAATTAAAGGAGTTTCATCGTATAAGGAGCTTTTTCTCACAAAAGATGGCCCTTTACGCTTGGTGATTTTCAGATCCATTTGTTCATCACATACGTGTTTCCACAAAGCTGTGGAATGAGGTGGAGAGGGTAAAAATAGATAAGAAGAGTTCTGGTTTGGTAAAAGAAACTTTAAAACTCATTAATTCCCATATCAGATGGGGTTAATTTTATTTCATTGTTTAAATTTAACTGTGAAGCTTAAATCTCAAAAATTAAAATTTGTAATAAACTGATGCTACAATAATGTAACTGGAAATTTTCAACCTTAACAACAAAGGCTCCATTTCCATCATTGGCATGGAAATTTATTTCAAAAACACTTTTCAATGCTTTAACCTCTTTATTTTCTTCTTAGTACATGAGAAGAGCCAGGCAGACTGATTGGGATGTTTTAGAATAAGAATCAGTGTAACACACAGTTAAAATATCAAAAAATTCAAGAAAACTTGTCTTTGAAACATTTGCTAAGTAGCATAGCATGGCTTATTTGAGATTTGTCTGATGAGGATGACCATAGAGAGACAAGATTTTTTTTTCTGATTTCATTAGATATAACCGAGACCTTGATTCTGAAAAACTGAATTCATTAACCATTAATGTAAAGAATAACACGCAGAATATCATTGAAAAACAAAATGGGCCTACACGTCAACATGATTATATATGTGAGCATGATACCTTGGTCTAATAAATGCTGTTGAAATCCCTCCCACCATCGGTTTAGCTCCTCCTTCGAATCTGCTGCCAATGTATGATGGAAGATCCCATCGGCATTGAGTGTCTTGATGAGGAATGTGTGAGCTCTTTTGCATGTTGATGGATCAGCATCACAAATTTGTGTGCTCTGAAATTGTAAAAAGAAAAAACTTGATCATATATCAAGCAAAGAAATCAAAGGATTCCCCAACCTCCAGAGGACATTGGCACCTTTTGTGATTTCCTTTAAGATTTGATATCCAATATTTTGTAAGGGTGTTATCCTATTTGTATGTTAAGAACCAAAATGGTCATGCAGGATGTATGTATGTATGTATGTATGTAAGCATGCATGTATGCATGCATGTATGTATGTATGTATGTATGTATGTATGTATGTATGTATGTATGTATGTATGTATGTATGTATGTATGCATGCATGTATGCATGTATGTTAAGAACCAGATTGGTCATACAGGAAACTATATCAGTGTATGTATGTATGTTTGTATGTATTTATGTATGTTAAGAATCAAAATGGTCATGCAGGAAACTATATAAGTGTGATGATGTATGTATGTATGTATGTATGTATGTATGTATGTATGTATGTATGTATATATGTGTGTGTGTATGCGTGCATGTATTTAGCGATTAAGGCAGTTGTGGATTTTCACCCCAGCCATAGCTAGGCTCTTTACCTTGGTGACTGGTATGTGTAGTAAAGGTTGAGCTACTTCCATGTCATCAGGACTGGACCAACAGGCAATGTGAAGATTTTTGAGAGAACACCAATAACGTTTCCATTTGGACAGGTCATCATCTTCCTGGAATAAGCCCATCAGAAAATAGAATAGCAAAGTCTTAGTCACCGGTTAAAACAACATCCTCTGCTGTCTTAGTATCCTTTCCTGTCTTATTATTATCTGCCTTATTCATTGAGACATGGATAAAAAAAAATATGGATGGATAAAACGTAAACTAAGATAGCTGAAGACGTCACATAGCGCAGAGATGCCAACCTTGAATTTTGAGTTATCTTATTTTTAGCTGTAAAAATTCTTATCCTACAGTAAAAATTCTTACTCCACCGATGTTACGTCATTCAATGCAAATTATCTTCCGAAGAACATACTTTAAAACTTATTAATATTAAAGTGAGACTTTCCTTTTCGCTGAACTTAAAAACATGATGAAATTGTAACTAATGAGTGAGGCTTCACTGAGTAATTTATATTTGGAAAAGATATAAAAAAAAAAAACAAACCCAACTTAGATCTACCTATTTACAAAGCTATTCTGCTATTTACAGGATGGATTGTAGATTTACACAGTCTTTGAGAGCCCGCACACAAGACCCTCTGGGATGTTTCAATTCCTCAGGAGTGGTACCACGGATAGCCGTGCTTTGAACACTTGATCCTTTAAATGCTCCTCTTTAGATTCAACTTCTGAAGTGGAGGCTATGAATGAAGTTAGTGGTTGCCAAGCTGTTTATTTTTGAAGCCATTGATATGACGCTTTGTATCAAGCTCGCCTGTTGCTGCCACAGAAAAGTCCTTGTTGCACAATGTAGCCTGCATCTCGCGTAACAATTGCACTGAACACTTTTCCGTATTGGTATGAATGGCAGATCTGAACTTTTACCAGGTCTCGATTTTTTAGAACCACAAAGATCTAGATCTATACTCGATTGAGAATCCCGTTTCCGTTTTTTAGACTCCATGCTATCGGTCGCGGGACAAAGCGAAAACGACCAGATCTATTATCTCTAGATCTAGATGTTTTAGAGCTAGACTCTATAAACTGAAGGCACAGAGAGAAGTTTGAACGATGCGTGCAGGGCAGAGAAAGGCCTACGGTCCTGGGACTGAAAATTGACACAAGGGTAGCCTGGCCTACACGGGACAGTGGTGAAATTGCGTATCGATACTAAATTAATACATTCTGAGAAGTATATATAGAAAGAGAAAGAAAAGAAGTTGACAACAATACTGGTATCGTATTTCAGATGTAGGCCTAGTGTGTTGCGATTCTCGGAAGTGGTTCTGTGCAGATTCAATAGACACAGGCATTGAAAGCCCGTATTATTACCGTAAGGCATATTATTGATTGTTTTGCGTATTGGATTCAAATTTTGCATATCTGCGTACTGACGGCTGTATTGCGTACAAAATGCATATTTTACGTACTGGTTGGCACCTCTGCATAGCGCTTTAAGTCCCCTATTAAAACATTTGTAGATGTGCTTGAGATTCCATGGTGAATACCTCATTCACAACACCAAAAAAAAGAAAATAAAAACCCCCCCAAAAAACCAACAACAACAAAACAAAAAAACAAAACAAAATCAAACGAGAAAAAAACAAAACAAAACAAATAAACAAAGGAACACTACTACTACTACTACTACTACTACTACTGCTACTACTACTGTTGCTACTAATACTGATGATTATAATCATCATCAAGTACGGGTCTGAGACAGAAATTCGAGAAATTTGACAGGCCATTCACTTCTCTGTTCAGACAAGTTCATGCTATTAATTTATTTTCTGCTTTACCAATAAAAATAATAATGATGATCAAATATAAAGTGTAAAGCTTCATTGGAAATCCACTTGGAATGTCATTAAAAGGATTTTCAGTTTGGTTCAGATTTGTTTGGTTTTTTAAAGTGCCTAGAGCTTGTATTCTATTCGAGATGGGCAATCTAAAAATGTCCACCATGGTGAAGTAAAAGGGTGATAAGTGATGATGATGAGGATGATAATGAAGACAGATTTCAAAGCATTTCCTATTGACATAAACTGGGTATAATGGTTCAACATTTCATAAATGCTAATGCAGCATGTATTGCAGCAATAATTTGCTGTATTTGACCAGAACATTAAAACAATGGGAAAAAAAACCCACAACATAATAAACCAACACATTTTTCAAATTGTCATTGTCAAATTCCCTCCACTGTTATTACTTTCAAGATACGTGACTTACTTGTAAGTTTAGAAAGCCAGAGACTGTGGCCTGGACCAAACAGCTGGGTAATGCTGCTAACCGGCAACAATAAGGACCAAAGAGAGGTAACTCATGTGGTTGTCCATCTGAGCAGAGAGAAAATGTCTTTATTTTAATATGAGATGATTAATTAATATCAGATCTATTAGACTTGCGGCAACATTTTGTTTAGTTGTATTACTATTAAAACTAAAAAACTATTTTTTGGGGGGGTGTGTCTTCTCACAAAGGGCACACCGAAACACATTTCAGCATTAGAGGACTCAAACTTTGAAAGTGATGACGACAGATGGTTTCCTACAATTGACTAAAAACATACTACTTCGTGGGTTTAACGTCACTTTTCAGCATTGAAGGTTATGTCAGCGACGGTGCTATTTTGAAATGTTTCTGTGCTGCCATACATGAGCCATAAGGTATAACACAACTCGAATGACTCACCCAGTCACAGTATACTGATACCAGGCTGACCAGTCTTAGTACTGTTCCCATAATGCTGAGCGCCAAGCAAGACAGTTACTAAAATGCCAAATTTCAAGTCTTAGGTATGACTCGGCCGTGGATCGAACCCGCGACCTCCCGTTCCGAGGCGTACGCTCTACCACTAGGCCATCGGATCGGTCTAGACTAAAAACAGAATTTGGTTGGCTTTTATACAAATTACAGACAGCTAAAACTAGTACTGTCATTAGTTCGAATTATTTCAATAAAGTCAATCAGCGGTTTTTAAAGTTTTCTTTGACTTTGACTCAGACTCAGCCTTGTGAAAGGCACGGAGGGTCAATGGGCACAATTTACATGTCGGGGGAGCAAACACTCTCTCCACTATGACACACTTAATTGTATGGGGTCAGTCATTCAAGAGTGATATGTGCTATATAGCATGTTGCTGATCATATATCTCCATCTCACTCTTCTCTTCAGCACACCTTGTAAGCTCTGACTTGGAGGCCATTACAGATGGACACTGTCTTAAGACCATATATACATTGCTCTCTTCTCTTCTATCATTTATTATTTCGTATGAGTTCTTATAAATTTTTCTTCTTACCTAAAAAAACAAAAACCCAAACCGAAAGAACTGGCAGCCATCTCCACGCTTTCATCCCCCGTAATTAAGAAAATGAAAACAGCTTGCCTACAAAAATGAAAGCTCCATGAATGTCTGAAAGTCGCTTTAATACTCGGAATTCAAAATTAATATGAAACCATGGGCAAAATTTGTCAAATCTTTTATAAAAGTGTCTCATCTTCAGTAGGAAGTAATCTTTCCACAATATTTTCCCTAAAATTGATAATTGTAAGACATACAGATTGTACATTTCATAGATTAAAAGACAAATCATATACCATATCTTATTGATTCATATATAGAAATAAACAGAACAGAAGTGACATTGATTAATTTGTTAAAGAGGCTAATCATAAAACTATTCAGGAAAGCAAGAATAGCAATCTATTTTGGCAATTTTTCTTTACATTAACCTGTGTGAAATATCTAACAGGCAGAGTGGGACTCTCAATGGTGCTCCAGCCTTGAATTTGGAGGATTTGGAAGTGGGAATGCACTGAAATTGGGTACCATCAAGCTATTGCAATTTTTTCATGCTCCTTAAAAGGAAATTGACCCAGAAGCCACATGTTTTTTACATGTAATTTAGTGCCTTTGTTATCAATGGTCCAACAGGAGCTTGTGGCCTGGATTAACAGGGGCAGAAGGTCAAGAAAACCTTAGCACTGAAACTCACTTCCTGTCAAAACAAGCCATTTCTGGATCTCAGAAATAAAAGGAAAAGAGCGTAAACTACAGGTTGTTTCCGATTAAAACTTTCCTTTCCCATTAGTTTTTAATCTACACAAAATTCATTGGTACCTGCATTGGTTTCAAGTTGAAGGTCAAATGTACGGACTGAGTTATCAATGTCAGATAGGTGAAGAGAACCTTTGGCAACTAATTCAAATTTTGGACCTCTGAAATTACAATAAAAGGTCATAGTGAAATGGGAGGGAGAAGTGCTGTTTTAATGACCACAATGAATATAATAACATTTCAAAATATTATACATATACATGGCTAAGACTATAACATCCTGTGTTCAAATTCTTGGCTTTAGAGATATCCCCACACCCTCCATGTCTTGTCAGAGAATATCTATTCCTTTTTAACTAATACAGTCAATTCATTTCCTTAAAAAATAAACTAAAAATTGACGCTTCCATACTTGTGAAACTTGGGAAGAGCAAGAAAGGCCATGCGAGAACTGTATATAAATGGACCACATGCAATCTCTTTTCCGGTAGATTTTAGGCATATGATGTTCTAATTGCTAGACCTCAAGATTCAGTGAAAGTCTTAAACTATTGACATGCTTTTAATATTGTGCTCAATAAATATCACAATGCTTTCCTTTTTCTTTGAATTTTTTTTCTTCATCACTGCCACAATACAAAGCTAAAAATCAACAAAGAAAGAGTTATGGCACAATCAAAAAAAAAAAAAGTGAAAACTTACAGCACCATGTTGCCTATGACATCAGCATCATTCTGTTCATAAAAAGAAAAAAAGAAAGAAAAAAACATTCAACAACAGATCAAGCTGAGAGTCAAACCTAATGATGCAGACATTTCCATAAAGTAAAATGAAATTCATTCAATAAAAATGGCCAGGAGTATGGCCTGATACAAGGCATGAAACAACTCAATGGAAGACCATGGAGGGTGAAGTAAATGGGGGAAAATGCAAACGGCAGATAAGGAAAAAGATGGTGACATAATATAGAAGAAGACAAATTGACGAAGATAAATGAGTGCAGTGTAATTGCCCGTGAAAGGAGAAGATGGAAAGTCATGGCATCCAACCTCTACTGGAAAGAGAAGGAACCACAGTAAGATAAGATAAGTCTTATAAAAGATCATTTTCTCATTTTCAAAACCATCGGCACCATCATATGTAACCAAAAGTCGTATGACTAGACGGTCAGGCAATCATGCTTACACCCTGCAGACACCCAAAATCCACAGCCACTTACAAACTCACTGTTCCCCAGACGCTTAAAAGATTATAAGAACAACAACATGCCACTCTGTCAATGGCAGCAATAGCTTGGTATGGTACAAGTGCAATTTTTTAAATGCTCTTCGGTCTACGCCACTCAGGCAAAGAGAAAAACAACATCAATTGTTATCCAAACATGCGCACTGACAGTTAATACTCAATGTAACAGTCAGTGAGTATATATGTAGAAGGAGAATAAAAAGGGGAAGGAGAAAAGAGAAATTATCTTGGAAATCAAGATAACCAAGAATTGTTGACAGAATTTAGAAAGCAGTTGAAGAGCAAAATGTATAAATAATAAAAGGGAAAAAAAAAGGATGGCCAAAACATATCATTATGACGGAGACAGCGATTGACTAGGAAAGCCTCTGCTTTAAAAATTAAAAAAAGGAATAAAAAAAATTGATCTACAATTGACTAGAGCAAAACACTCCCCTCCACAACATATTGAACTCATCCCAGTCATTTTTATTTAGGAGTGAGATGTCAAAGAGTCACATCACTGCTTCCACATGATCGCCTACATCTCAAAGAATACAAGTAATGGGTGCCATTCTGATCCGTCTAAGAGACAACAGAATCAACTTACCAGGCCTGAAAGCCTTTTGCCAACACTGCGGCCGACAGAGCCAGATAAATCGTTTATCTTTTTACGAATCTTTTTTGGTGTGCTGGCCACTGAGAACTCCTCATGAAGCTTGTGGCAATAAACCTCAATCTGCATCTCGAAATCATGGGGAACTTCCTCGCTAATAAAGCAAAAGAAGAAGAAAACATTTAAATAAGAACAGCTGTAATAGGTCTGGCGCCGTTACTTAAAAACATTCTGTCATGTGAATCATCTTTTGATGATATGTGGTGACCCTAAGGTAAAGTTTACATTATCACTAAGCAACAGTAGAATTTCTTGCAAATATTACTCATAGATAACACTGCTATTACTACTACTACAACTAATATAAAAGCATGTTTCAAAGGTTTATAACCAGAAAAGTTTGTAATATTGATACTTACAAGAGGATCACGTCTTCAAAGGTTATGTCTGTCATACTTCTATCTACATCACTAATCATGGATGTGTCATAAATCTCTGTGCCGACCTTCAGCAGGCAGAACACTGCGTATCGTCTGTAGTCTGTCAGATGAAGTAGACATAATATCATATCTATCAGACATAGCAATCACAAGATATTTCAATATCAAACCTTGGTTAATACTTAAAAAAATAACAACTGATCACTCACAACTTGACCACACAGTAGTCCAGATTTTTCCTTATTTAACCCTTCAGATGCCACAGGTTAGTGTCAGAATTAATTCTATGGAAAGACCTTGAAAAGGTTACATTTCATTCAACTATGCATTTTCTTTTTGTACGGTTGTTTGTCTTTTTCTTTTATGCGTATTCTTATTTCTTTTTTTTTTTTTGGTGGTGGTTTTCTGTCTTACCTTTTCTTCCCCCTCTATTTTTTCATCTTTATCCCTTTTTCTACAATATTGGGGGCTATGGATGCGATATAAATCCATATTACTATTACCATTCATATTAGTATTATTGTTATTATTAATTATATTATCATTATTATTATTATACCTGTTATTATTATTATCATTATCATAATTCCTATTATTATTACTATTATCACAATTCCTTTCTGCCTTGAAGATGGATTCTTTCTCTTTTGATTTCTCCTATCAGTGGTTGCCATAGAAGCTCTTCCACCTCAATTAGTCCTGTAATGCTCACTATTATACTTCCCTTCTCTCTCACAGCAACGGCCAGCCATCAGATCTTCCTCCCTTCCGTCCTGATACCTTCACTGAAATCTTCCCCTTCTCCAAGCCTTAGTGAATTGTAACGCAAAACTGAGTCAACTCCATTTACACAAATCTTACCCACCACCCTTGTCTTTATATCTGTCTCACCTCAGACAGAACTTTATTGATAGATAGGAACATTACCAAGAAAATGTATTCAATTTTACTATTTATTTATTCATTCATCTTTTATGTTTCTTCCCATAAGGACACATTTATACTTCCTCGAGGCTGACGTGAACATTGAATGGCCCCTATCCTGACCTCTCATCCAACTGTCATAAATAAAAATTTAAAAAATGACAAAAAGCAAAAAATGTCTACAATACAACACGACATAAAAAAAGAAAAGAAAGCAAAACAAAGACCAAGATTCAAAATGAACAGGAAAAAAAAAAAATCCCAACAAACCAAAAATCAAAACTGAAAAAACCCAAACAATCAGACCCATTAAAACAGCATCGAAAGAAAGAGCAGAGGGCAAAACAGGGGCATGGGATTAACATGACCTGGTACAAAAATTAAAATGAAACGTATGTTGTTAAGAGATTACATGATAAACGTTACCTCCTTTGTTCTTGAAATGATCTGTATCTTTCCACATTAATGGAATGCGGATATCTGATGATCAGATAGAAGAAAAAATGGAAAACGTGCTGTAAGAAACCTTTAAGATAAAATAAAATAATATAAAGAGCGACATGAGCTGGTTGCTCGATAGTTGGGCAGGCACAGTATACCCGTTGGCAGACCACACGAAACAGAGGGCAGGAAGAGACATGAAACAGTGCACGTACTGATAGTACAGTTTTAAAAAACAACAAACCGAGGGATGCTACCAAAGGTGTGTTTGTTGCTACTGTTGTGTGTCTGCAGAAATAAAAACAAACACTGATAAGATAACTAAAACGCCTTTCAAATACACGGGGTAGGTGTAGTCTTTTTAGTCTCATCTTTTGTCTAGATGCCTTTATATGTCGTCTGATGAAGGGTGAGACCCAAAACATTTTGTCTCCTCTCTATATATCAAAATAGCTCAGCAGAGAAAGAAACGATAAATTATAATAGCAAATTACCTAAAGTAACAGTAATGGAATAAAAAAATGCAGCTACTACGATTGCAACTACCACAACTACTATTACTACTACTAATATTACTACTCCTACTACAACTACAACTTCAATTGTTATAAAATTAATAATGACAATAATTGTAAAATTGCTCATTTTTTTTCACATGTTCATATATGAAAGTGGGAAATGGTGGTTGAATATGATTAGTATGTATGTATGTATGTATGTATGTTTATGTATGTATGTATGTATGTATGTATGTATGTTAGTTATTTTGTGGGTTTAACGTCACTTTTCAACATCGGAGGTTATATCAGTGACAGTGCTATTTTGACATGTTTACGTGCTGCCACACATGAGCCAGAGGATATAGCACATCCCGAATGACTCACCCAGTCACAGTATACTGACACCAGGCCGACCAGTCTCAGTACTGTTCTCATAATGCTGAGCGCCAAGCGAGACCGTTACTAAAATGCCAACTTTAAAGTCTTATGTATGACTCGGCCGTGGATCGAACCCCCAACCTTCCGCTTCCGAGGCGGCCACTCTCACCACTCGGCCATCGGATCGGTCCCTGAGGGAATGTCTACAATCCAGCACTCATTACGCTAAATCCATTTGATCTATGTGCTCAAAACGCTGTACAAGGTTCCCGAACAGGCCTTTTGCAATCAAATCCTCTTAGCGACATCTATATACACCGAGATATTCAGCCATTTTACAGGCGCACTTGCTATGGCATACGGACAAGATCCTCCACTGCCCTTGGTGGCAGGTACTCAATAACACTTTTAAGGGGGTGAGGATGTGTGTAGCCCCCTGAGTAGCCTTTCCCAATGATATCATTATTCTTATTGTTATCATCATTATTACCATTAATAATTAAGCTCATTGTTTTAGATGAATTTTTCCCCCCTCTTCTAAACCCCTTGCTAATACTGTTCCTGATCTATGCTCTTTAACCTTTAAACTAGCCTTTCTTCTTTGGTAAAAGTAAAGTTTTACTTTTACAAGTTCTTGGATGGTCTACTGTTAAAAGTGGCAAAACCCTAGAACAAGCAAACTTGATTGTGTTCCATTTGTCTGTAATATAAAAATAGATCTATAATAATTACAAATTGAAAAAGGGAATAAACATTTTTTTTTTAAAGCATAGTCTACTAAAAGTTTGTCATGAAATGATTTGCTCATTTATACTGCCTGCTATGATGTTGTTTGCCTGTTTGGTTTTTTCATTCATATTATTTTGTCAAGTTAAAAAAACAAAAAACAATTTACAGTGGAGTCCGCTTAAAATAAACCTGGCTTAAGATAAATTCTCGGTTTATATAAACTATTTCACGAGACCCAACTTTTTCCTTCTTTATCTTTACTATCTATCTTGCGGTTTATATAAACACCGGTGATAAACTTCGTTTGTCCATCGGTGTGTGTTAAACAATTACTTGAAGACACTTACACCGAAAGAAAAAAGAATTACTCTATAGGGCATAACAAATAACGCGGTTGTCTACACGTACCCGAACATGTGGATAAAGAACTCAGATCACACACTACACTGTAAGCCTGGAAATACACTGTAATAGATGTACAGTGTTAGGCCTAACCAAGATGCCTAAGACTGCAGTCAATGATAAAGGGAGAAAATAAGTGGGGGGTTGGGGGTGGAATGCTTCATTAACAAAGTGACTATTCATACACATGTACAAATAGCCTGAAACACTGTTTTGACCTATCCGTACACAAATGAATTGTTTTGGTCTTGTATACCGTTCCCGTTTGAGGCTAGCAAATGTGCATTATATGCTAATGCAATTCTAAAGTCTGGGTAGG